>BKCH01001417.1:85000-231374 GCA_008635985.1 Ficus erecta | reverse complement strand
TTTGGGTTATTTTTTAAACGGAAAAAGTTTTGCTCTTGCATGTTAATTTTATGCACACTACATGTTCGACCAAATTCCCCTTTGAGTGAGACTTAGTTTTGGTTTGTTGTGACGGTTTGGGGCCGAGGAGTGGGGGGCGGCTGGGGCTGGGGCCGGTGGTGGGGGGGCGGGGTGGGTCGCCGGCGTCGGGGTTGGGTTACCGGCGGCCGCCGTCAAGATGAATGGGAAATAGTTTGATGTTTAGAGATAAATTTTGTATATGACATGTTTGCTAAATTGCCTTTTTGATCTACAAATAGTTGTAGCTTGAATTAAATTGATTGGGTAGTAAGCCACGGACTCAACATTTTTCCGGGGAAAGCGTTGATTATGTGACTTATATTATAGCATTTGACATGTTCGATACTATGCTTATTTTAGTTCGAATTAGTTTTATATTGAATAAAATTGATTGGGCTATGCACGGCTTCGACAATTTTCCGGAAACCGTCGTTGATGTAGTGACTTAGATGTTAGCACATGACATGGAAAGATCAAATGCCTCTTTTATTAAGTTGTGTGTCATTTCCGTAATTAATTAAGTAGAAACCTATGTTTACTTGCACGCCTTAACAATGATTTTGTAATGATTTAATGACAACATTTTTTTGTTTTTTTAACGTGTTTCGGTGCAGAGTTGTTTTAGATTGATTTAAAATGTCGCAAGAGCACGAGGAAGAACACTCAACTCAAACTCAAATTGGAAAACCACGACGAATCAACTCACCTAGATTCAATCCCGATAAAGATGGTAAACGAAGAGCAACTCTTATGAAAAGAGTTCACCAAGTTAGGACAAAGGGAGAAAGAGTTCAAGTTTCGTTCGACGCGAAAGGGCAACCAATAGGGAAGGGAGGAGATGCATTATAGAGTTGGATTGGAATGCTTGCTTGAGAACACATACCCATTTGGATTTCCGACTTTAGAAGTGCCAATTTAGCCCAAAGGAAAGAAAGAGTGTGGACGGAAATCGTAACATCTTTCACTGTAGGTGAATCGTTTAAAAAACAAGCTTTAAAGTCATGTGCAAATTCGGCAAAAAATTTCAGATATGATCTTTACCAAGCTTTTGTACGGGATCATATTGACGAAGAAGCTGTGTGGCAACGACCGGCAAAAGTGGTTCACAATTACCCCACCATCAGCCAGGATGATTGGGAAAGTTTCATTACGTATCGTCGGTCATCGAATTCAAAAGACTATCCGAACAAGGAAGTGAGATAAGGAAGAAACTCAAATACGGATCATTGGGAGGCCGAGACGGATATAGGAAACGTGACCAAGCACATGTACGTGAATAACTTACCGTAAATTTGTAAATGGTATGTTTTACTTACTTCCAATTTCTTCTTATATGTTTACTAATGGTAATTATTAAATTGTAGTTCGAGAAGACTGGAAAGTACGCAGAGAGGTATGAAAATTGGCTGGACATGCCCGTCAAGCCAGATGGATCTTTCAAGAATGAAGCATGTAAAAATGTTGCCGATATAATAGTAAGTTTTCGAATCCGATTAAAATCTATTAATCTTGTATACTCGTTTATGTTTTACGAAGTCCTAACATATTGTTAAATTATTACAGGATGACTTCAGTGAACAACAGACACAGGGAAGTTTCGAGTCTGTGGGGACAGAAGACATATTGACCAAGGCATTAGGCAATCCCGAGCATTCGGGTCGGATTCGAGGTCAATCTAAGTTTGTCAAGCAGTCGCAATACTTTAATGTTGCGGGGAGCTACCGCGAAAATCCTGAAGTATTGGATATGAAACTGAAGCTAGCCGCATTAGAAAGAACCGTAAAGGAATTATGTGCGAAGCACGGTATCAACCGAGAGACTATGGCAGAGGAGCAAACCGGACCGACAGTTGATCAACACAACAGCTTCAAGGCTAGCTGCACTCTGAATGAAAAGGAGCTGAGGCGTCGGATCCGAAGGTCATGCCGAACGCAAGTAAGGAATGCCATTAATTTCTTCCTGATTTAATTAACGGAGGAGATGTGCTTGTTGCAACCGGCAGGGCATACATCGAATGTGTTCCAACGGACACGATCCATGGGATTCCTTTAGGTGAGGAGAATGTACGAGTGACAATTACAGTCCCAAAACTAAAAGGTGCACTCCTACCTATTCCGACGCACGACGCCACATCTATTGAAAAAGCTGTCGGTGGGTTTGTTGCTTGGCCGAAACGGTTAGTAGTCGTTCAAACAAGTTTGAGCCAGGCAAGCAAAGGTCCCAGTCATGCTTCTGACCGAGAAGCCGAGGGGAGCAAACGAACCAAAAGAGAGCAGGGAGGAAGAAAATACGGTCACAACCGGAGGTAGAACAACAACCAGCGGAAGAAGAAATGCCTTCGTTTGACTTTAATGACATTCCATTCGATTTGAAAGCGTTGGCATATTACGCACAAAGTTCCATGCGTGACGGTACCTAAATAATCTGCCATCAACAACAGTTCGTCATTGGCGATGACATGCCCAATATATTGGGTTTGAAGATGTCTACCATTTCATAACATTTAAAAAAATCAATGTAAATAGCATAATGGTTTACATCAGGTATTACATTTTTGATTAATCTATTTAATTACTTATCCTTCTTAATCTTATATACATCAGTTTTGTGTAACAATTCAGCCTAATTATTTCGCAGATACTTAGCGGATTGTTGTGCAAGGGCAGGTATGGATCAACGGTTCGAGTTTATTTCTCCAGTCATCGTCTCACCAGTTCAACGCGTTGCCGATCGCACCGCCTACGTTCGAGAGAGGGCCGATTACATTCTACAGGTCATAAAAAACGCTCCACAGGGAAAGCTGTTTCTCATGCCATATAACAGCGACCAACATTGGGTATTGGCAGTTATTGATCCGTGGGAGGACTTGGTCCTATATTTTAATCCTCTCAGAAATGAACCGGGTGATGATTTTAAAGACCTCATAACGACGTAAGTATTTATTGATGTTCATATATATATGATTATATGCATACAATTATAATTGTTGTAATGTATTGTTTTGAAATTTGTGAAATTGTTAGGGCACTTAATGATTGGAAGGTTTCGGTGGGGAGAGGAGTAAGTAAGACAGCGACGGAACTGGGAGACTTTGATTGATATTGCTCGATGTCCAATACAGGAAGGTTATGTAGAGTGCGGTTATTTTGTGTTAGCTTTCATGCAAGAAATAACCCTCACTGTTGATGGACTAGCCGCTCTTCAAACGAAGGATTTTTATACTGATGATGACATGAGTTTGGTTAGGCAAGAGTGGGCTAGGTTTGTTGAGAAGTTTATTCAATATTGACTAAAAACAATGTATCAATTTTGTATTATATGCATATTAATTGTACAAATCTGTTCATTATAATATTTATCGGTTTATCTAATTGGCTGATTTGCCACCAGAGGGAATAAAACGAATTCGAAACAAATTTTTTTTTTAACTCTTACCACGACGGTCAAGGGACCGTCGTGGTAGCCGAGCTACCACGACGGTTAAGCGACCGTCGTGGTAGCCGAGCTACCACGACGGTTTAATAACCGTCGTGGTAGCTCCGATACCATGACCGTTTAATAACCGTCGTGGTATCTCGAATAATACGACGGTTTTTAAACCGTCGTGGTAGCTCCGATACCACGACGGTTTGTAAACCGTCGTGGAATCGAAATATATACTACGACTGTGAATTCCACGACGGTTAGAAAACCGTCGTGTAAGTTTTACCACGACGGTTTTTAACCGTCGTCAAATCTCTATTTTGTAGTAGTGATACATCTTCTTGAGTGTGTGGGGAGATACTACAAACATCTACCAGACATTCATACATACCACACATACTTAACAAATAAAATCATAACCATACATCAAACCATAAATCAAAACCACTAACCCTAATCAAGCACAAATCTATGCTATTACAAAAAAATACAATGACCATATGCTCTTACATACCCACATGAAATACACATAAATCTTGAATCAAAACTTAGTTGAATAGCTAAAAGGTTTTTGAAGGTTACCTTTAAGCTTGGAGATTGGTTCTAAGCTTTGGATCAAACTTTTGTTCTTGCTTTGGGTTCCTCCAAAAATCCGACCACTTCCTTCTCTTTCTCTCTCTCTCTCTCTCTTTTCTCTTCTCTTTGGGGTTCGGTTTTTAAGAGGAAAGAGAGGTTGAGGTGAAATTGAGGCAGAGTTTTGGGGTAGATTCACAAAAATGATCCAAAAACTCCCCCCCCCCCCCCCCCCCCCCCCACCCTCCATCACCTATTTATAGGTGATGAATAATTTCTTTTGGATTTATTTTAATTTTTAAAATTGCATAGTAGCCCTTAAGAGCAAAATATTTGCTCCATACCCCTATGAGGTGGCCGGCCATTCAAGTGCCTTGGAGGCCAAGTTTATAATTCTTTCCCTAATTTTCCAAAATCCATAAATCATGTAATTATCCAGTGGATGAGGTGTCCACCCCTTTGGGCCTTGTTTGGCTTTCCTCCTAAAATACAGTCCATTTTCATACTAATGCAGATAATACAAATACTATTCTTACTAATAACAGTACTGTCATACTGAACTACAGTCCAGAATTCATCTGTGCATTATTGGATTGTGTATAAATTTTTCTTATGACTTAAAGCTACTTAGCCCTTATTATACTAAATAATGTGCTTGATTTTTCTATAGTGGTCTTGAACCTTATTCTTAATATTTTATCTGTGATGACAGTTTTTCGCAGTATAATTTATATACTGCTTGCTATACTGCATACCGTCATATTCATGCCTTTGACTTTTCTTGTCAAACTTTGACCAACGTAAAATCATAAATTTTTATTATACCTTTTTACTCAAAAGGTCTTATGTTTGGCTAAACAATCTATTATTGAGTCTTATAAAGCTACAAAGACTCACACAAAATCTGATAAAAATCATATCAAGCATTTCACAAATACTTACATAGTACAACTTAAATGCCTTAAAAGGAAATCGTAATTTCAAAACGTTGGTCATTACATGATTAGGGTTTATTGGTCTTGATTTAGGTTTGATGTATGTTTTTGATGATATATTTAGAGAAATTATGGTATGAGTGTATGCCTAGTAGGTGTTTGTTATATGTCCTCACATGCTTAAGAAGAAGCATGGTATGCATGAATGATAAAGATGAGATTGTATGATAAATTAAG
Organism: Ficus erecta; assembly: GCA_008635985.1. NCBI lineage: Eukaryota > Viridiplantae > Streptophyta > Magnoliopsida > Rosales > Moraceae > Ficus > Ficus erecta. The sequence continues at coordinate 226,146 of BKCH01001417.1, read as the reverse complement.
AATGAAAAACCAACCTAAAACCCTAAATTGGTAAAAGATTATCACACGGGTTGCATGGATGAGAAACAAATGCATGTTGATGGAAACCTTACTTAATGCGCTGTATGTTTGACGTAGGCTCACGGTTGCTACCGTTTGAGGTAGGGTGTACGTAATTTACGTAATAATCAACCAAAGAGTAAAACTACCAGTTTTCGGGTAAAACTGGACAGTAATCTGGAAATAGAATTTTGAGGCCGTTAGAGGCCGAATTTGGAAAAGATTAAAACAAAAAAGTTGTAGAAAACTGAAAACACTAGGGGAAAACATAAACAAATTTTGAAAAATAAGCTCCAAAGGCTTCCGTTTTTATGAAAACCTGAACCTGGTCTGCCTAGACCCTATGCACGGCTAGGCATGTTCAACAAGGAAAAAGAGTAGGTTACAGGCAGAACTGGGCTTTGAGCAAAGAATAAAAGTTGTAGGGTTTGTCAAGATCTACAACTTTCATGAAGGAAACTACTTCAAATTCAAAACATATTTTAAGATAAAACTAGATCTTAAAAACGGAGCAGGAAACAGGAAATTCCTGCACAGTATTTTCAAAGCAGTTCATGAACAAGCAATTCCTGCACATGCACTGATAACTGGAATTATGAAACTGTTTTCAAAGATAGTTTTCAGAACTTGATAGTTTTTAGTACCCTTACTCAAAAAAATTACAGTTTTATACAAAGATTAAAGTTTTACAAAGGGTTTTTATAAAAGGAAAAATGTGGACAACAAATACTAGGTATTGTTAAGAAAAGAGGAAATTAAATACATGGGCCAAAAGTTATTTTTAAAACATAGTAACAAGATGATGACCGTTAGTAACCTAATAGGGTATGACTATAAAAGTAATTCGGCCTTAGTAACCCAATAGGGTTTTAATCTAAATATGACTTGGGCTTATACCTAGGATTACTAATAGTAACCTAATAAGATGCTAAGTATGATTGGGCCTTGAACCCTGTCACGACCCCGACCTACGCTACGTAGGGCCATGACTTCCGTGCTTACTTAACTTACTTCTTGATTCAAAAAGCTTTAAGCTTACTGAAATTTCCAGAGTAATTTTTTTTTCTTTTAAACTTTATTACTACTTTACTTTAAACTTGACTTATCCTCATACATATTCATATGTACTCACTTGAGTACCAAGCTTTCATAACCACATTGAAAGCTATCATATTCAAACCGTGGACCAAACCCAACCTAGTGTGGGTCGGTACGACATGAGGCAACTTGTTGCCATCATACTTGAAAACTTTTCTTTAACTTGTTCTTGAAGACAAATTCTTAAAATAGTTTTCTTCTTGAAAACAATTGCTTGCCCATACTATCACTTTATTATAATATAACATAACATAACATATTTTACAAACATATTTTACATAACATATTTTACAAAACATATTTTTCAAAACCCGTGGCAGTGTCCATCCCACATTTCACAGTCTGCAACGCCATCTCTCCACAATCTTGCATCAAGTATTACCGGTAGGTTGCTAACCTACAGCATGATCGTAAGTAATGAGCTTATCGTATCATATTTAGGTCACTTTTTTGAGAATAGCTTCTTTCTTTTGATCTTATGCTATTAGACCCTTTATTTTCATAATGGCCCTTTTTTGGAACTCATCCCTTACTTGGAACTCCCTCAAGGATTCGGCCTATGGCCCCTATCTTGGAACTCACTTCCTCAAGGATTTGGCCTATGGCTCCTATCTTGGAACCTTTACTTTTCATGACAGCCCCTATCTTGGAATTTCCTCCTCAAGGATTCGGCCGTCTTACATAAAATGAGGGGGTTCTATTAAGCATGGGATCAAGATTTAAGCATCTTTTATAAAAATATTTTCTTTGAATCTTTTCAAAGTCAATAATGGAAAAACCATAATATCGTTTGAGTGATGCAATAGAAGGTATACTTATATCATATCAACTAGCTGCTTGCTAGATGGTAGAAGCTTCTCTCATTGCTTCTAACATTTCTTTCATAGCACAAAATTGTAATCCTTAGTAATGTCTAAAACTTCCCATTATTACATAATTTCCCTTACTAAGGGATCATATCCTCAATTTCATCGTCAAACTTATAGCCATCATCGTAATCTACCAAATTCTTGTTGGCCATATCCAACTTATTGTTTGGGCATCGCCTTGCTGTTACCACCGAGTCAAGGCATTACCAAACATTTTTCCATGTCTAATATTACTCTTACGGGAGCATAAGTTTCGCAAACATGAAACTTAAGTTCTATAGCATCAATCCTATTTCTTAGAATGAAAACTTCCTGATTATCACCCTACTAAGGTAAGGTGATAGGCTGTCTAATCTCGAAGCCTATTCATTCATTATTACTACTCTAGCAATTATCGTTACAACTTAGTCACTACAGTTGCAAGATCAAGCTCTTGCGGAAATTGGTTCGGTTGTACATGCGACGAACCATCTTCTAGTTTCTAATTCTAATTCTCGATATGTCTAACACTCATTCTTTCATTCATATCTTAGCATACCATATCATAGAAACGTCATAACTTATCAAATCATACTAGAGACTCATCACGATCTCATCATATCATATCGTAAGCTCAGCTTATCCACCACACTTTCACTGTACAACTCTGATCTACTGGCAATAATAGCCCATAGACTCATTTGGATAGACGCGCCAAGCTGCAACATAACTAACGTATCGTCTCCATATCGTGCAGCCACACAGCTAATGCAGCCGTTTCCTAAGTCCCATCGAAGATGCGTGACTTTATTCCTTAGAATGCCAACGAAGCCTCGTGGTCCTCTTCAATCATACCCGGGTTTGACACCAAGTACATGTCTTTACTATTATAATACTATAACCTCACATAGTTACTATACATAAAACAGAGTAAGAAAACAAACTTACAAAACTGTGGCGTTGGCGGCAGAACTGTGAAATTGGATGACAGGACACCTGCTCTGATACCATCTCTGTCACGACCCCAACCTACGCTACGTAGGGCCGTGACTTCCGTGCTTACTTAACTTACTTCTTGATTCAAAAGCTTTAAACTTACTGAAATTTTCAGAGTAATTTTTTTTTCTTTTAAACTTTATTACTACTTTACTTTAAACTTGACTTATCCTCATACATATTCATATGTACTCACTTGAGTACCGAGCTTTCATAACCACATTGAAAGCTATCATATTCAAACCGTGGACCAAACCCAACCTAGTGTGGGTCGGTACGACATGAGGCAACTTGTTGCCATCATACTTGAAAACTTTCTTTAACTTGTTCTTGAAGACAATTTCTTAAAAATAGTTTTCTTCTTGAAACCAATTGCTTGCCCATACTATCACTTTATTATAATATAACATAACATAACATATTTTACAAAACATATTTTTCAAAACCCGTGGCAGTGTCCATCCCACATTTCACATTTGCAATGCCATCTCTCTACAGTCTTGCATCAAGTATTACCGGTAGGTTACTAACCTACAGCATGAACGTAAGTAATGAGCTTATACCCAGTAAGTACAATATTCAATCCACAAAACATTTTAATAAACGAATACATGAACCGATTATGCTTTCTTATGAATCAATTATGATTTCTTATATTAACTTGGTTCTGTTCCTTTGCATGTCATGCGTGCATGTACCGTGGTACATCGCTATGGAGTGGCTGGAGGCAGCCAGTCCAATCCAACTCAAACCATGAAAAAAACCGTTTAACATGGAGTGATTGGGGCAGCCAATCCAATTCAACTCAAACCATAGACTAAACCGTTTAAAACCCGCCCTCGTGGCAAGTTGGTACGACACAATAACCTTATCTTGTCTTATTATCTGATGACTTAAAAACATGTTCTTACCATGTGGTTTAACATTAGTGAACATGCCTCATGATGTCACTATTTCAAAACGCATAACGTAACATACTAACAAACCATAACATAAACATCATAACATAAAACATCATAACGTAAACGTCATAAAGTAAACATCATAACATAAACATCATAACATAAGCACCATAACATATAACATATTTAAATCATGTACATCAATACATGATTTCTTGAAAAACATGTCATGTAAAAACGTTTTGCTCATGTTGTAGGCGGAGTTGTACTTAATTGTCATCCTACGCTCTTGGTCTATCGTCCAAACATGGCATGACAATAGTTCATACTCCTGTTTACAAACAGAGTGTAAGGTAAGAGTCATACACATTCTATCTTATCATAAATCATAATTGTTAAATGTTGGTATTCTAACCAACATCCATGAGTAGCTCTAGTTATATGTCCCCTATATCTTCTTATGATCACATGATCGGTTACTTGCGGTAACCCTAGGGCACATGGCCCAACATATTTAAACAATACCTTGTTAGTTTACTTAAGGTAACCTTGGGTACTAAGCCCAATCATACTTGAATAGTATTAGGTTACTACTCTTACTAAGACCCAACTAATTACAACGTATTACCCTATTAGGTTACTATTGGTAACCATAGGGTATGGCCCAATTATTTATTTATTTGCTCTTTCTTGACAAACCTTTGTCAAGTTTTCTTTACAAATCTTTATAAAAACCATATTTCATAAAACCGTAACTTTTAAGCAAAGACAGTTAAAAACTGTCAAGCTCTGAAAATAATTTTTGAAAACAGTTTCTTAATTTTGGTTATCAGTGTATGTGCAAGAATTTCCTGCTTTTACACTGTTTTCTAAAAATCGTGTGCAGGAATTTCCTGTACCCTGCACAATTTTGGGAATCTAGTTTTACTTTAAAATCTGTTTGGAATTAGAAAACGTTTCCTTCATGAAAGTTGTAGATCTCAAAAACCAAATCTGCCTATAACCTATCCATTTTTTTTTGAATCTGCCTGGCCGTGCACACTGGGTCTGGCTGACCAGGCTCGGGTTTCTTAAAAACAGGCCATTGGAGTCTTATTTTTGAAAACCGTCCATGCTGCCCCTTAGGGTTTTCCATTTTCTAAAACTTTTCAGTTTTAACTTTCTTCAAATTCGGCTTCTAAGGGCCTCAAAACTCAATAAAAAGCTTAGGGATTTGAGAGAATTACCCCTAGAACTTGGGTGAATTCTCAAGCTGGGATCCGAAATTTTTCTCTTGCTTTTCTTCACCAAAATCCGACTACTCTCTTTCTTTTTCTTTTTCTTCTTTGGCTCGGTTTCTAGGGAGGGAGAGAGAGTTGAAATTTTGGTAGAGTTTTGGGTTCAACCAAGTGCTCAAAAATGTGAACCAACTTCACCTATTTATAGGTGAAAATATAATTTCTAAAATTGCATATTAGGGTTTAAGAGCAAAATATTTGCTCATTACCCCCCCCCCCCCCCATGTGGCAGGCCAAAAGGAAGCCTTGGTGGGCAAGTTACTTGCTCATCAAGTACTTGCTTACATCACCTTGCTGCATCAACTTGCTGACATCACCTTGCTGCATCACCTTGCTGACATCATCTGCTGACATCACCTTGCTGCATCACCTTGCTGACGTCATCAAGGCAATTGCTTGCTCTCCAAGCCATAAGACAACCGGTCATTTTGTGTGGAAGCCAAGAAAAATCTTTTCAAGGTTATCTCTAGCTAAATTCCTTGTTCCAATATAACCAAGCTTGTAACCAATCTTGGCCTAGTTGGAGTCTTGGTTAGGAAATTCCATAATTCAATAATTACATACTTATCCATCATTACTTACTTTTCTTAAAATTACATTTTGGCCCCTATTGACAAAATATTTACACTTTAGTCCCAAAAGGTGGCCGACTATGGTGGAGCCACTTGACTTCCAAAAATCCATTACTATAATTATGCATTCAATTTTCTTACTTATTTAAATAATATCAATATTGTTTTTCACCCAAAACAGTATCGTCATACTAGACTGCAGTCCAGAATTCATCTGCGTAAAATTGGATTGCGTATCGAATTTTTCTTAGGACTTGAAACTATTTAGTCCATATTGCTCTAAATATTATGCTTGATTTTTCTAGGGTGGTCTCATAGTTTATTCTTGCCCATTCGTCTGTAATGACGGTTTCCCGCAGTATAATTTCCATACTGTTGATTACACTGTAGTACCATCTTAGTCAAACCTAAACTCAACCTGGTCAAACTTTGACCGTCATAAAATCATAAATTCCTATTTTGTCTTTTTTCTCAAAAGGCCTCATGCTTGACTTAGCAAACAAACTATTATGAGTCTCGTAGCTAATTAAACGAGAACTCAAACATATACTGATATTCAACTCAGATCATGAGCTTCATATCGACATACAAGATTCAGACTTGGATTTTCCTTTTATCTAAGGAAATCGCAAGTTCATCAAAATTTCAGGTTCTTATAAACCCAAAGTTCATTAATAACAAACAAGATACTAGGTCATGTGCCCTAGGGTTACACTTAGTAACCAAATGAACTATCATAGTAGTATGTGGGAGACATATAACTAGGGTTACTAATGAATGTTGGTTAAGGATACCAGCATTGAATGCATTGATTTATGGTAAGATAAGATGACCCTTATCTTACGTCCTTTTTGAAAATAAGGAAGTAACTTGTTGTTGCAACCTGATTTGGAGCAACAAAATCCAGGATATAACCTGTAAGTACAACTCCGTCTACAGCATAGGCGAAAAATGTTTTTACTGCTTGTATGTTTTCAAGCTCATGCATTCATGTTAGCGAAGCATATGATTTATGCTTTATTATGTGGCATCATAAAGCATGCTCACTAATGATAAATTACTTGGTAAGAATGAAAACCCAGTTTCAAGTAAAAACTGTTTTAAAATACTGTTTTCGAGAAGAAAACTATTTTCAAGGAATTGTTTTCAAGAAGAAAACTATTTTTTAAGAAATTGTTTTCAAGATCAAGTAAAGGAAAAGTTTTCAAGTATGATGGCAAGAAAGTTGCCCTTGTGTCATACCGACCCACTCTTAGGTCGGGTTTGGTCCATGGTTTGAGTTGGATTGGACTGGCCGCCCCAACCACTCCATGGCTGCGCGCCACGGTACGTACTTGCTGAGCGAAAGCTCACTACTTACGTTTATGCTGTAGGTAAACACCTACCGGTAATAATTGATACAAGATGGTGGGACTTGGCACGGCTAGGTGTGAAACATGGGATGTGGACCGCTACGGGTATTGAATTATAATACTTATACTTGGTATGTTGTATATATGTGTATCGAAATAAGTTTGATACTCAAGTACTTAATAAGTAGGGGTACATATATGTATGTATGTATATATGTAAACATGTGATGAGTTAGATTTTCAGTTGTCAAGTTGTCAAAATATATATATATTCCGTATTTCCATTAAATTAAATAAGTTAAGTAATTATATAAGATAAGTATGGTAACGGCCTACGTTAGGCGGGGCGTTACATGGTGAGAGAGCATATAATGTAATTTGTAAAAATAAATATTCACTAAATTTATTTTGTAAAAATAGATAATTAAAAATAAAAAGGGAACATATGAACGGTAAAAAGAGTAATTTTATTATTCAACCAAAATTCAAATTTAATATTTTAAGTAATCAAATGAACATTATACTGTGTTTAAATTAAAGGGGATATTCAATGAATCGTTGGAATTTCTTGTAATTCTTTTTTCCTTGGTAACAAAGGGAACTTCTTCCATGGGGTAAATAGGTTTACTCCATGGCTGAAGTAAAAATTTTGAACCTTTGGATTGTTTTGACAGTCGAGATGAAAAAATCACACACAAACTAAGATGAGATACTTGCATAGGGGCCTTTGCAAATATGAGATTAAAACGGCTATCATATTGCAACACTAGACCCTAAAGAGAAAACATTGCAAGGAGAGCCTCATGCATTAATGAATATTTTATTTTCTCAAAATACCCTTTACAACTAAAAATAAAAAAAAAAATAAAATAAAAGGACTATCTTCTCCTAAAAAAAAAAAAAAAAACTCATATTGTTGAAGAAACCCCCTCCCATTGTCAAAGAAAAGAAAACATCATCTCCTTCACCATCATTTTTCATCCCCATCATCCCCCTCAAATGACCATCCTTGTATTCAGGTTAACATCTTGCACCGTTTTCACATTCCGGGCAGCGATTTCCAGCCACAAGGAGAGGAGAGGAAGTACTAAAAGTTTGTAAAATCTCTAAAATTTTGGTAAGTTCATATCAAACCCTCTAAATTTTTATTTAAATTGTTTTGAAGTTAATCAAAGGTTGGGCATTCATGGTTAGGGAGCTTAATATAGAAAAACAACAATGATTCAACCTATTTTGCACTAATTTTCAGCTTGTAAAATCTGTAAATTTGCAAAATCCCATCATAAGAACAGTAAAGTGACCAGATCGGACCAGCTTGACCGGCTGGACCTACCTGACCGGTCTGGTGGTTTTGGGGACGGTCTGGTAGTTTTGAAGTAGTCTCCAATTTTTCATTCTTTTTTTTTAATTCTTTCATAACAATCTTTTTTGTTTTCTTATATTGATTTTAAAGGAAAATGAGTGAGATTGTCATTTATTTTCGATATAATGGAGAATGGAAGGAGAAAGATGATTGGTCATATGAATGGTGCAGAAGGAATAAGGAAATCAAGAGCATAGTATTATGGGTGTTTGGAGAATTGGTTCAACACAAAATTTTCATCTCAGTTTTGTTTTTTTTCTGAAAAAGTTTTTTTTCTTTTTTGAAATTTTTTTTGTCTTTTCTAAAAGTCAATAAAAATTACTATTGAAACTTAAAATTTCCAACTCAAAACTCATTCACCAAACGGACCCTTATTCGATTATCTAGATAAGGTGAAATATTCTAACGTTATTGATTGCATATTTAAAAGGCTTCATGTGGACCAAAAAAGTATGGAATTAAAATAAGTTACATTCCTTTGTATACGATATCGTCAGGTCCTAAAATCGTTTTGGATGATTTTGATGCTAAGTATTATCTTTTAGACTTTTGTAAAGCACCACAACGTAGAAGTATGCTACACGTTGAGCTCATGAAAAAGGTTGAAAGTAGTGACACAGGATAAAGTAGCACTTAAAGTTGAAGGAGATGAAGGATGCAATATGAAAAATGATGAAAATATTCGAGATGAGTACTTCGACGTTAACATTGAGGCACCACGGGTTTATGATGCTGCTTCTACACCAGGCTACGAAGTTGATGTTTTAGACATGCCTAACTTAGAGGAACGCCCTAATCAGGAGACAACGACATTTGCCCCAACTCCGAAACGACAACGTTCATGCATAGAACGAGACCCAGTCATGGATTATTTTAAACCATTGGAAGTAGATGACACTTCTGTGTCTTTTAGTTTTGATGATGGTATGGGTATTGTAGTTGGTCAGGAATTTGAAAGCAAGAACGAGGTGAAGAACTTAATAATCGATGCTTCGTTGAAAGCTTGTTTTGATTATAAAATAGTCAAGTTAACCACAAAGTTGTTTGTGGTGAAATGTACAGTCCTAGATTGCAAGTGGACACTACGAGCTGTGAGGATCATGAACTCAGATTGTTTCTCTCTCCGAACATATTACAACACTCATACTTGCTCTACTAGTTCGGTGGATAAACGAAATAGACAAGCAACTACAGATTTAGTTTCAGATATGTTAAAAAAGGAGTTTCCAGGCCAGCTTGAGATACCTACCCCAAAGATAGTGATAGACATGATGAAAAATCATGGCGTATCAATATCCTACTTCAAAACTTGGAGGGGCAAACGAAAAGCAGCAAGTGATGTTACGGGTGCACCAGATGTCAGTTTTGAGATTCTTCCTAGCTATTTGAACATAATAAAGTTAATGAACGTCGACACGGTCACACGCTTGATAATAGACAAAGATCAAAGGTTCAAGTACCTTTTTATTGCGTTGGGCGGGTGCATCGAGGGATTTAAAGCAATGAGAAAGGTAATTGCGGTTGATGGAACCTTTTTGAAGACCAAAATACAAGGGAACAATGATCATCGCCACCGCCCAAGATAGCAACTACCATCAATAACCTCTTGCTTGGGGAGTGGTTGACTCGGAGAATGACAACTCATGTAAATGGTTTATGACGAAACTTGAGGAGTTCATACCCGATGACGAAGAACTAGTCATAATTTCTGATAGACACAAAAGCATCCACAATGCAATTGAAAAGGTATATAAAAAGTCTCACTATGGATTTTGTGCATGGCACCTCTCTCAAAATATCAAATCATATGTTCACCGAGGATCTCGTGCTAGAGTCGGAAGGGTATAGGCAAGGTCAAGGTTAAAGATACCGTCACAAGTAAATTCATGAAAGTCGCTGCGGCATATTCTGAGCACGAGTTCAACCAACTCTATGATGACCTAAAGAATAAATATCCTGCCACCGTAAAATGTCTTGATGATCATGTAGATGTCAGAAAATGGGCTAGGTGCCACTTCACATGATCACGTTACAAATCTTGACTACGAACGGTGTCGAGAGCATTAACAGTGTGTTAAAGAAGGCAAGAACATATCCTTTATTGCCCTTGATTGATTCAATTGTAGAGAAAATCTCTGAATGGTTCAACAATCACCGTAAGGAGTCGAGTCTTGGATCTTCCTCACAATGCTTAACTCCAATGGTAGAGAAAACATTGCCTACAAGATACAAAGAGTCCACAATCTTGACTGCGAAAGAACTAAACAGTACTACACTTGAGTATTATGTCACAGGATCGAATGGCAGTTTCTTGGTTGATCTAGAAAGGGGAACCTGCATATGTAAAGTATTTGATATCGATAAAATTTCTTGTGTCCACATCCTTGCAGCATTCCCAGGAGGTAAGGATAAAATGCATTATTTATGCTCAAAATACTATCTAAAGAAAGTATGGGCATTGGCTTAAGTCCAAACCATTTATCCCGTCCTGAGCTCATCAGAGTGGGTTGTCCCGGATGACATAAGGACTGTGAAGGTATTGCCTCCTTATTTCACAAAAAAAACGTGGGAGGCTACAACAAACCAAATTTCCTTCTATTGGAGAACATCGGAAAGACAAAAAAGCGATCATGTCAAGCAACTTTTCATGAGAGCTTTGAATTGACAACCCCTCTTTGAATATATTTGATCGAAGTAGATTTTCATAAAATATTATTATGTTTTTATTTTTAACTTTTACTAAATATTTGGACTAGATCTCTTATATTAGTAGTTGAATTATGTTTGTAGTGATGAACTGTGTTTTGGATATTATAGTGGCTGAAATCATTTGAATTCTTTTTTGCAGGTCTTTAGTGTTGGTGTTTGATTAAAATAAGTCAACATATTGTCGATTTTTTATTTGAATAAATTTTACTTTCTTATATTTATATTTAAAGAATGCAAAAACAGTTTGGTATCATGACCTGAAAGACCGACAAACATTACATATAAATACATACCGGACCCACCTGACCGCTCAGGCCGGTGTGACCTGTTTGGAAAGTATGATATCACTAGGGTGTCATGACCGGCAAAACCGAAAATTGGTCTAGATAAAAAAAATTACCCGGTCTGGGTGACTGAGAAACTAATAAAGAATGAAAAAATATTTTGGTGTCATGACCTGAAAGACCAACAACCCTTCCATACAAATAAACACCAGACCCACCTGACCACCTCAGGCCGGTATGGCCTGTTTGGAAAGCATGATATAACTTAGGTGTCATGACCAGCAAAACTGACAACTAGTCCGGATAAAAAATTACCTGGCCTGAATAACTGGGAAAACTAATAAAGAATGCAAAAAACCTTTAGTTTCATGACCTTGAAAGACCGACAACCCTTCCATATAAATAAATACCGGACCACTTGACCACTCAGGCCGGTTTGGAAAACAAGTTACGAAAGTATCATTTCACTCTGGTGTCATGACCAGCAAGACCGACAAACATTCCATATAAATAAATACCGGTCTCACTTGACCTCTTAGGATGGTATGGCTGGTTTGAATAATCATTAAGCTCTTTCATATCACTTAGGGTGTCATGACCGCCAAAGACTTATAAGACCGTAAGCCATTTAGGGTTTTAAAAAAAAAAAAAAAAAAAAACTTGGCTGGCTTAACTGTTCTTCTCGGTCCACTCAATATTATGGAGCCAAATAGCTCGGTTGTATGGTCTACAAATGACAGTATCTCGATCAAACTATCGGTTGTATGTCCGTAACTCATGTATTCTATTTAGTGAAAGAACATACCAATCTTCTCACTTACCTTATATGACGTAGTATAAATTGATAATATACTTATAACTTCATGACTTTTTAATCACACTAACAAAATTAGACTAATATTAAAATAGATATTGTTGTTTACACTAACAAAATTAGAATAATATTAAAATAAATATTGAAAAACCCTCTTAAAAAAGAATATGAGGACAAAATGATGCCAATCATGTCAGTCTTCTTGGTCCACTCAATATTATAGACCTGATCCGTTCGGTTGTATGGTCTACTAAAGACGGTTATCTCAGTCTAATTGAATTATTCGTGATCCGTATACTCCGTCAAATCTAGGTCAAATTTTTTCTCAATTGACCATTGTGTTTCTCAAATAGTTTGTTAATTTTCTTGAATGGTCACGTAATAGTCAATAATTGATTAACTTATGGCCAATTACTGATTACCCATAATGTAAATCACTAAATTTGACAGTCAATCACTAATTGATCATCGTCAATCAACAATAAAACAAAATAAACGACCATTTTCCTAAATAAAAAAATGACCATTTAAAAAGTTTTTTAATAAATAGCTTAAGTTTTAAAAAATTAGTTAAAATATCATTTTTGTTTTCTAAAATGGTTAATCAATTATCTTAAATGGTCAATAAGTAAAATTGACTTACTGTCAATCACTGATTAATATAACGTAAAAGCTGGCGGTCTTGCTGGTCTTGCGGTCATGACACCGAAGTAATATGACTGTCTATGCCAGTTAGGAATATTTTTACCCGAACCGGGGCAATCTTATCGGTTTTTTTAGTCATCACACGAAGTAGTATGATGCCTTTTATCTAATTTTCTTAACCAGTAGGACTGGCCTGACTATTAATGCCGGTCAGGAATTTTTTACCTGGGACCAAGGTGATCTTGTGCTGTTTTTTTCAGTCATCACACAAAAGTAATATGATGCTTTTTATCTAGTTTTCTTGACCGGCAGGACTGGCCTGACTGATTAATGCCGATCAAGAATATTTTTACCCAAACCGAGGTGATCTTGTCTGTTTTTTTGGTCATCACACCGAAGTAATATGATGCTTTTTATTAGGTTTTCTTGATCGACAGGATTGACCTGACCACCTATGCTGGTCATGAATATTTTACCTGGACTGGGTTTAACTTATCAGTTTTTTCGGTCATCACACCGAAGTAGTATGATGCTTTTTATCTAGTTTTCTTGACCGACAGGACTGGCCTGACTGATTAATGCCGGTCATGAATATTTTTACCCGGACCGAGATGATCTTGTCGATTTTTTTGGTCATCAGACCAAAGTAGTATGATGCTTTTTATTTGGTTTTCTTGACCGACAGGACTGTCCGAACTGATTAATGCCGATCAGGAATATATTTACTCAGACCGGGGTGATATTATCTGTTTTAATGGTCATGGCACTGAAGTAATATGATCCTTTTAATCTGTTTTTTCAGACCGGCATGACCGGCCTGACCACATATGCCGTCAAGTATTTTTTTTTTTTACCCCAACCAACTAACGGCCTTGTTGGTCTTACCACGGAAGTAATATGATAATTTTAATATGTTTTTCCGAACCGGCATGACTTGTCTACTGCATATGCCGGTTAGGTATTTGTTTACCCAAACCAACTAGCGACCTTGTTGGTCTTATCACGGAAGTAATATGATCATTTAATATGTTTTTCCGAACCGGCATGACTGACCTGACCGCATATGCCGGTCGGGTATTTTTTTACTCGAACCAACTAACGACCTTGTTGGTCTTACCATGAAAGTAATATCATAATTTTAATCTGTTTTTCCAAACCGACATGACTGGCTTGACCGCATATGCCGGTCTGGTATTTTTTTACCCAAACTAACTAGCGACCTTGTTGGTCTTACCACTGACGTAATATGATGCCTTTAATCTGTTTTTCTAGACCGGCATGATTGGCCTAACCTTGTTTTTCCAGGTGAGTTCCAAGTCTCTCTCTCTGTGCTAATTATCCTAAACATTTTCTAAAATGTACAAGTACTCTTAAACATCCAGACCCGAAATGAGTACGCAAGGACATTTTACGTCTGGACATGAGATAAATGAGAGATGAAGCTACCTCTAATAAAGAAGTTGATGAGCTGGTCACGTTAGTCATCGGAGGATGGCAACGGTCGACTGGCTGGGCGTGAGAGTGAGTAAGATGGGGATCTTATGTTGGGTCCCCTTTGTTGTCTTTAAGAGAAATTGAAGGGGCATCCCTTTTGCTGGCTTTGAGGGAAACAGAGACTAGAGGAGAGTAAGAGTGAGTGAGATGGGGATCTTAGGTGTTGGGTTCCCTTTACTGGCTGGGTGAGAAAGAGATAAGAGGAGAGTGAGAGTGAGTGAGGTCCCCCTTTGTCGACTTTAGCAGGGAAACTAGGGCCTTTTGGGATATTTTGCCTAGCGAAGGAGGAATCTTGAGTGAGAGAGATAAGGGATAGGGATTTTGACTTTTGTTTAATCTTTGACTATTGTTTTTTTATTTATTAAATTGAAGATAAACTGAAGGGGTTTTTAGTCCTTTTATTTAAAAATTGAATTAAAAAATAAAAAATAAAAAGCAATCAAAACAAAGGTTATATATGCAATGGTGGTTCAATTTTGGGTTATATATGCAAAAGATCCCTTGCGCATGGGATCACATCTAAAAAACCAAGAAAAAAAAAACTTATTCCTCCTTCCGGTCCGCCGAACCCAAAAAGGGGGGGTGAGAATCCGGCAACCATTCACCGACGGCCGTGAGAATCCCCAAGTGAGGGTTTGATGAGATAGTGGAGACGCTATGGAGAAGGCAGTGCAAATCGATCCTCCACCATGACCTCCCCACGCCGTCATCTCCGTCAGGAAGTTGCCCCCTCCATCCTAGCCTCCGACGCGATTCCCTGTTTGATCGTCGCCCCTCATGGGGAACCACAGTTGGTGGTGGGATCACTGGAAATTTAGCAACAAAAGGGTGGAAACCCCCCCCCCCCCCCCCCCCCCCCCCCAGTCATCCTCAATGGTGTGGGGAATGCAAGCTTTGGATGGACCAGAATCGAAATCTCAACCTCATCCTTGGTCAAAATCCGGCGATTTCAGACATTTCGAACGATGAGGCGCGCCAGTCAACTATGCTTCCCATGGCCTCCATCGCAACTCTCATGGCGGTGTGGGTTTTCTCAGGCCACCATCGTCGGGTCTCCTGTCGTCATCGTTGTCGGATCTAGCCACAGTCGCGGGTGAGGGTTGGTGGCCGTCCACGCTGGATGAACAGAGCACAAATGAACTTTATTTTTTTGAAATGTTTTGCAAAAATTTAATCAGATGTGATATGTATGTAAAACTACTTGGTACATCTATTTGATCATAACCATTAAAAACTCATCTAATGGTCAAGAATTTTTAATCTATCAATAAAGTAAAGTAAGCTTACCCCATTATAGAATTTCCTGTAAAAATAATAGCACTAGCAATATTAGTGATTACATTGCTAGTTTGTCTTGGCGTGGCAAAAGTTGGGTAGGAGCGAGAAAAAAAAAAGGTGACATATAATTAAAGTGAGAAAAATAAAATGAAAAAATGTGATTCTTTTCCGTTCTTCTAGATTTGTATTCATAAAACTAATCTCTTCAATTCGGAGGCATTAAAATTAGAAATTTTTTTTTTTTTAAGATGTGAAATCCCATACTTAAATTATATTCTTGTTTTCTCTCTCTTAGCTACCAAATTTATTGGCTCAAAATTGAGCTTAGTTGGTCAAGGAAAAGAGCATGGTTTGATCCAATGAATGAAATAATTTTTAGATACAAATCAAAGGCTACGATTTGGTGAATATTTGGGGCAAGAATTGCCTTCAACTTCCGGTAGAAGAGAGTTGGGAGCAAGTAGATATCAACCCCAAATTAAGGAAAAATGTGGGAAAAGGGTGTGGCTAAATTTAAGATAAAATTCGACTATTTTGTTGCTTGAAAAATCAGCTACCATTAAGGGTTAACGCAACAAATATTTACAAGCCCAAATCAAGCTATAGTTATGCTTAGTAAACTAAATAATAGTCATTAGTGATGCCTATAAATATTACCCATGGTTATTTCTCTCTTTCCCTTCCACCACACTAGAACATTTTCTCTTTTTTTCCCCCTGTTGCTGACCATCACCCACTCATCAACAACTCCAAAGAAATTGCTTCAAAACCAAGCTTTGAAATGGAAGAACTAGTGGTTGACACCTCTTAGAGTAAGTATAGTGATAAAGTGTGGTGCTTTTTCTTCCACAAGCCCACATTCATTTCCTTAGGGATTGAAACTAATATTTTCATTCTTGCTATACTTTGATACAAGGTTAGCAATCATAGTGGGTCATAGAAGGGTACACTACAAGAAAAATCTAGAACAAAACCAAGCTTCCAAGATACAAATCTCCTATCTTCATATTGGAATATATTTATAAATACGTTTATAAATATATTGTTGTTATTTGCATGAGTTATGATTGGACCATGCTTATGTGATTCTTTGTTGAGGGTAAGCTTATGAGATATATGTTTAGACAAGGTTTATATGGCTTTTGCTTAAGTAGAGGCATGTTTAAAAAGTTGATGTCTTTGTGCTTGGTAGATGGTGTTTCAAGATGATATCTTTTTGATTTTAATCCAAACAAAGGATTTTTTTTATTTTATATATTGGTAACTTGTGAGAAGGATTCAAAACATAAGTTTGGATATACTCATGGGTGTATTAAATAACTTAACAAGCAAAAATAATGCATGGAAAGTCTAGTAAACTGATGGTGTACTCAGGGTAACCCACATATTACCTCTGCCATAATCTGGGCAGCTTGCTGTCCCAAGTTTCAGGCCCCTTTTGGACCATTTACAGACCAAACTGGGTTCCGAGCCTAATATAAAAAAAACATAGGCCCAAGTCTTAGGCACGTTTTTGCAAGAAATAGTGATCGTGAAATTTCGACTCTACGACGCTGTTTGGGACGTTTTTCCAAAACCTATGCTAGCAGTTTTTTTTTTTAAATTTTATTTTAATGATAAGTAATAGTTTTTCTCTTTCGAGGAAACGGGACACTTACAGGCCGAACATGATTTTGGGCTACACATGAAAGTTTTAGAATGTTAGAAAATAAACGTTTTCATGGAGAACAATTTTTCAAATTCCTTATGAATGTTCATATATAAATTTTTACACAAAATTATAAAATACAGGAGTATTTTGGTTTGCAGTGTTTTAAAATTGTCAAAACTGTAATGTGAGTCCTCGATAGCTAGTAAAAATGATTTTCCCTTTCTGTGTTGAAATACAATGAAGCCGACGGGAACCAACAATGACCTTCCAAATTAATTTCACAAACAAATAAGTGTAAAAGTTTATAGTTTTTTAAAAAAGAGTATTTTAATTCAATATTGACCTTCCGAAGTTCAAATAAAAATTGAAAAACTCATTTCAAGCCTAGAAGTGTTTTAGAAAACCGGATATCAAATTTTTATGCCCTTATCTAAGTATGGAGACAGTTCAGATATAATTTGACAATAAAAATAAAAAATGAAAAATAGAGTATTGGACTTGTACTCATATTGGATATGTTTTTCAGGCATAAATTAAATATATAGCTAGTTGTAGGCTAAGGAACATGTTCAGAACAAGATAAGTTCAAACTTCACCAACAGTATGAAGTTCAATTGTTTTCTTAAATGTTTTTATTGTGACACGTTGTGTAAACATGCTCACATTTTTAAACGCATGATAACCAAGTAATGATAACAAGATAAGAATAAGTTAAGTAAGTGATGTATCAAACTCCACTAAGGGGAGGACAAAGATCTCTACAAGGGTGAGATATTCATGGACGGATGTTAAGGACCGATAGTGAGACTGTGTGGGTCACTTCCCAAGTCCCCTTTCTGGTCGTGCACACTCAATATGACTACATGATCCCACTACAAGTTCAAAATGAGATTTACAAGCTAAAAGTTTTATAACAAAGCATAATTTGAATTTTTATGCTTATTATTTTGTGAGAATTGTTTGGACTTGTTGAGCAAAAGCACATCTAGTTCCTTCATGCTGTAGCTAAGGATGAAATGTCGATGTCAATGAAGTTGTCGAGGTTTTGATTTACGGATAATGTCGATGGATATCCCAAGAAAAAAATAGATACTCAAAGAAAAACTTATAATTTTTGCTGAAACTTTACAAAATATCAAAACAATCAATAGTATATAATTTAAACTAATTTTATAACAAAAATAATAAATTTTTTAATCAAATATGACAGCTATATTGCATGATGTAATAGTTAAATATAATAATTAAGCAATGATTGTAATTTCAATATGATATTATGTACTTATTAATCATTACAAATAGTGTACTACTATATAATGTGATACATAAAATTAAATAGCAAACATAAAAGAGTACATATAAGTTTCGAGTGTACTTAATAAAAAAAGAGTTTCTAACAGGTTGAAAAACATTAGGTAGGCGTCGATCCTGATCTAATATAAACAATACATTTGTCAAGATATTACTCTCGAATGATTTTGAAGGTAATTGTTAATGTCTTACATGTATGTTTCTTGGTCTCTACCAACTATTAACCCATAAATTGGATATTGTTGATTTGTTCAATTTGATGAGTAATCTTAATGGGTATGTAATGATATCTCGATATTAATTTATGGTTGAGGGTATGTCAATATATCGAAAAAACCGTCACAATTTTGTATTGATATAATAGACATCATTTGAGAATCATAAGAAGGATTATAACCGTATAAAATTTGCTTGATTCTTAAGCTCATGAAATCAAAACGTAAGACGAATCCTCATCAGTTTGATTCATTTGAGTCATATCACGCCTTCTTATATGCTACAATTGCCCAACCCTCACCTGCTATCTTACAACCATGATCTTTATCTTGTATAGCATGTTGTTACATTTAATTCATATTTAAAAAAAAATAGAAATGTGTGACGAAATTGAAATTTTTCAAAAAAAAAAATCCCCGAGTTTTTGGACATTTTTTGGAAATATCAAAAAGTATCCTGGATATTCATGGATATTCGTGGATATTTTTGGACATTGTGGACATTTGACAAATATTTCTTCCCAGAGTATCCTTCGCCCTAGGAAGAAATATCATTCCCCCTTCCTAGAGTATCATGTGACGGATACTCTAGGAAGAAATATCATTCTCCCTCGTTATCTATATCGAGACTTCAAAATATTGATAATGTTGTAGAAATGTCGACGATATCGTGGACATTTTCATCCTTGGCTGTAGGAAATATTGCAAAAAGACCGATGATTGATTGATTGATCGACTAAATGCAACAGCGAGACAAGTGCGAGGACGGGCTATGGATACCGCTACAGTTTTTGCGCTTTTGACTTAACATTAGTATATAATATTTTGTAAAACATTATTGTACTATTATTTGTTAATATCTCCTTTGAGACAATATAGACTCATAGTACTTATGACTATAAGTTAGTATTATTTTTGCTAGACATGGTATGTTTATGTTTTTATAATTGAAACTAACATGCTGGTTAGTAACTAGCTTATAGTTATATTAAAAAAAAATCCACATTTTTACAAGTAATTAAGTAAAATTTAAGTTAAGAAATCAATCTATAGACTACTCATATAGTCAGGGTCGCCACAATTACAAAGATATTTGAACAGTAGACATACTCATTTTACTATTCATTCATTCACTCTTTCGATAGACTTTTACCAATTATATCACATACTATCTCTCTTTTACCAATATATATTAAAATGACTATTCAAATGTAAACAATCTAAATACACATTACATATGTACACAATGTATTAAGGGAACATCCAAACACATATTGTATTCTATAAATATTACATTTGAATACATATACAAAGTGAAAAATGTGATCCCCACGAACCATTGATGTTCCTAATTCTTGGACTAATCAAGTTCTAATGACCATTTGGATCACGGGTTTAAACCCACAATTCAACTAGTAAATACCAAAGTTATAATAGAAAATGCTATAAAAAAAAGTTTGAAAAATAAGTTTAAAACGGGATACCAACCGGGAGTTAAGTCATGATCAAAAGATTTTAGGATTAATTTCCATTTTGTTCCTGAATTATAGATCAAGTCTTATTTTAGTCCCTGAACCTTAAAGTATCACATAATCAGTTCTTGAATTATCAATTTATCTTACAATAAACCTTCTGTCCAAAACACACATAAAAAAAGAAGAAGAAGAAAATTTACCACATGAAGATCACATACACAAGATCTGTGTGTTTTAAGAATCAGCTTCTAAATTTAAAATCTATATCTAACAAAAGCTTTTGTGTCGTGAAAAATAAAATATATATGATGATGAAAACATACTTTAGATTTTCATGTATCAACTACAATATATATTTTTTTAATATTGTTTTTCACCGAAGAACTATTACGGGATAATTTGATAGTCTGAGAATTAATTTTATGACATTTTAAAAATTTAAAGATTAAAATAATATTGGACCTATAATTTAAGGACCAAAAAATAAAATTAACCAAGAATATACGCACTATAGAGTTTTTTTTTTTTTTTTTCAGAAATATATAAGAGCTTACTTGGCCTTTTGATGTCATCACCTATCTTGAAGTAGCCAATTGATGTCAATACTCAATAGTTAAAAAAAAAAAGTAGCCAATTGATGCCAATAGTCGCCAAACTTAATGCTACTTTGTTTCCCCTTTCCCCAAACTTTAGCTTTGTTTGGTAGAATAGAAAAGGAAGAGGAAGGAAATTAGAGGAAGAATTTTAGAAAGGAAAATGAAATTATTTTAGAATAAAAAGTTGATGTCTTTGTGCTTGGTAGATGGTGTTTCAAGATGATATCTTTATGATTTTAATCCAAAGAAAGGATTTATATATATATATATATATATATATATATATTGGTAACTTGTGAGAAGGATTCAAAACATAAGTTTGGATACATTCATGGGTGTATTAAATAATTTAACAAGCAAAAACAATGCATGGAAATCTTAGTAAACTAATGGTGGACTCATGGTAACCCACAGATTACCTCTGCCAAAATCTGGGCAGCTTGCTGTCCGAAGTTCCTGGCCACTTTTGGGCCATTTAGAGACCAAGCTGGGTTCCGAGCCTAATATAAAAAAAAGTAGGCCCAAGTGTTAGACACGTTTTTGCAAGAAATAGTGATCGTGAAATTTCGACTCTACGACGCCGTTTGGGACGTTTTTCCAAAACCTGTGCTAGCAGTTTTTTTTTTTTATTATTTTATTATTTATTATTTTATTATTTTTTAATTTTAATGATAAGTAACAGTTTTTGTCTTTCGAGGAAATGGGTTGCTTACAGGTCGAACTTGATTTTGGACTAAAAACGAAAGTTTTAGAATGTTAGAAAATGAACGTTTTCATGAATTCCTGATGAATTTTTACATAAAATTATAAAAATACAGGAGGATTTTGGTTTACGGTGTTTTAAAATTGCCAAAACTGGAACGTGAGTCCTCGATAGCAAGTAAAAATGATTTTCACTTTCTATGTTGAAATACAATGAAGCCGACGGGAATCAACAATGACCTTCCAAATTAATTTCACAAACAAATAAGTGTAAAAGTTGATAGTTTTTTAAAAAAGAGTATTTTAACTCAATATTGACCTTCCAAAGTTCAAATAAAAATTGAAAAACTCATTTCAAGCCTAGAAGTGTTTTAGAAAGCCGGAAATCAAATTTTTAGGCCCTTGTCTAAGTATGGAGACAGTCCAGATGTAATTTAACAATAAAAATAAAAATAAAAAATAGAGTATTGGACTTGTACTCATATTGGATATGTTTTTCAGGCATAATCTTGTAAACTTCTTGATCATCATAGTGAATTACTGTAGTGGTTGAAACATGACATAGCTAGTCTCACATTGATGCAAATTTGCATAGAATTTGCATGTTTTGTTATTGTTTATTTTCTTATGTAATTTTATTGCTCTCGATGATATATAATAAAGGAACTAATTCTTAACGGTTTCTACGTTATAAATTTACAATACCACACGTAGAACTGCTTCCAGTTATAGACTATGCAGTAAAAATGTTAGTCTAACGACTAAAATAATAATATTTATTGATAATTAAAAATATATTTTTTTCCTTATTGAAATTAGGAAATATTTACTAATAAGGAATTTAAAGAATGAGAAATTAATTCTAAACAATACGAGAGCTTCGTTACTTAATAAGCACAAAATATACCAACAAAATACAAGACGGAAATAACATTGTCTTTATTTCAAACAAGTAACTATAACAAAAAGGAGAAAAACCTCAGACATTATGGATAATACCTCCGGTAATAAGCTTACAAACATGACTAAAGAGACCAAAATGCATCCACTCTGACCATGAAGCCATCCCTCCCACCAAAACCATCATCCTGGAATCCAAAGTATCTTCTTCAAAACTGGTAGTCCGGTGGTGATCAAATAAGAGGCGTTGTCACACCCAACTTTTAGAGCTTCTAGCCTAGGTTTTATTTTTATTTATTTATTTATTTATATTTTTTGAGTAAATCCTAAGGTTTAATTTTAGTTAAGTTATAAAAAATTAAAAAATTAAAAAAATTAAAAAAAAAAAAAAGGAAGAAGAAGAAGTAAAGCAAAACGTAAATTTACAAGTTTAAGTTACACGTGTATTTGACTTTATTTGGCAGCTGATATTGGATATTTTCTCTGTCTTTAAGTTTTATATATCTATTTATTTTATTAGATAATTGTTTTGTTACATAATATCAGAGATTAACATATATATACATATATATTTATATGTTTAATATTATGTAAACTCTTATAGAATTTTCTTGAGGTAGAAGTGGGCAACCGCCTTAAGCTACTTCGTATTCTATAAAGCTAAGCTCCATAGTTTCGTCCTTTTCACTGTAGGACCTTCGACGTTTCTCTTTCTTCACAAGATGGGAATTGTTTATTTCCAATTCCACTCCAAGAAAAGTCCTTTGCTTCTCATGCTCATTCTCTGTTTTGGTTCATGGAGCACTCAAGGTAATACATATATAATTAGATTATGATATACTATAGTTATATATATTTTTCTGTTGCTTGAAGATGGTGGTTTCCTTTATAAGATTGTCCAGAGGAAAGGGTGATTCATAATTAAGTTGGGCTTATAGACGTACCTTTGAAATTATAAGTAGGAAAGGGTTTATTTGTATGCCATGAGCTTGATTTAGCTTTCCCAACTTGCTTGTAGCATAACATTAAAAGATCTATTCTATGTCTTTCATAATATTTGTGGGAATGTTTATATGTTTATATGTACTTTTAAAGTACCATTAAATGAAGCTACATATGACCTCTACGTGTTGTAATTATTGAATGGTTTAAATTATAGCTCCAATCTTAGCAAATTGTCAGCTTTCCATACGAACTGCATTTTTCACAAGTTAAGGTAAGTAAAAACTCTCCACTGCTCACAAGAACGATATTATATGTGTGGTATGTTTATTGATATTATGATAATATTTGCATTACGTTTTCATATTAATGAGCATAATTGCATAAGAATGTTTTCATGATTTTTGAGGAAAGCAATGACATTGTTTCACAAGCTTGTTTACGAAAGGCAAAGCTATTTTATTCTCATTTTCTATTTTAAAATGAAGTGTGGAATATGGTTTAGTGTTTGGGTAGGCAGACTAAACTGAAAAGAACCTCTTTGAGACGATACTATGAAAGGGTCTCACTGAGGTAGGCTGAAAAGGCACTTTTGAGTACTAAGCCAGATTTTATACTTGACGGAACTCAAAACGGTTTTGACTATAAATGTTTCAAAGTGACCGAAAATGGATACAATAGAAAGTTGAGGATTTTATACACGATTGTATCCATGCACATGTTTCTCCTAACTGAGTTTTGGTTCATATAGTTCTTGTGCTGCAGGTAAGTAGTCAATCCGAATTAAGAATTGATTAAGAAAGAAGATCCGAGATCCCATGACCAGTATATTAAGCTCTTGATTTGTCTTGTGTATTTCTGATGTGTTTAAATTTTTTAATTTGATAAGTTTACAAGACATAGCGCCTTTTAAACTAGTTACGGGTGATATTTTAATTGACCTGCTAGCTTAGGAGGCGTTACAGGCGTGTTGCCGGGGTCCGGCCCCAAACGGCAATGATGGACGTACACCCCACTTGAATAGTCAAAACACGTATTTGTAGGCATGTTTTGACAGTCAATTTTAGGAGTGCCCCCTTATGTGCCCCAATTTTTGTTAAGTGTCTTTTCTTTTATTGGGCTTTAATAAAACTTGTTGTGATATGTTGCGTCTTTGTTTACTTGGCTTCTCTTTTTTGAAGTTTGCTCGCACAATTTCAGAGAAGCATTAATTAAGCCTATGTTTGGTGAATGAGTTTAACTCAAACTCAACTTAAATTTTTCATGTCAATTTTTTATATTTTTCTAAAAAACCAACAAAATTTATAACTATTTTTTAAAAAGTCAACTCAACTCAAACTTAAAAATTTCATCTCATCTTAAACTCAACTCAAACACCAAACCAACTTTCTTCAATTTTCCCTCTTCTTATGTTAGACTTCTTTTTCCTCCTTCCCCCCCCCCACATCCCCGCCCCCCCCCCCCCCCCCCCCCCCCCCCCCCCCCCCCCCAATTATTTTCTTTTTATTCAATTTTCAGGTGCGGACATTACTTTTTGGTTCTTCCATCTCATCTTCTTTCTTGTCATCTCTTTTTCTAATGTTTTTTTCCCAATACTTTTATGCCGAAAGTTTGAGCTTCAAAAACCAAGAATTAACCTATTAAGATATCTAAATTTATGTAATTGCTGTAAATATTATAAAATACGACGTAATCAATTAGTTAACATATTAGCGATCTATATTCTAAAATATTAACAAGAAAAAAATTTGTTGACTTATTAATAAACATTTTTACACGTTAATTTTAGGGAATTGGATTTATGGTTTGTTTAGTATTTAAGTTTAATTCTAATTAAAATATTTTTTTTTTTTGTCTTTTTCTGAAAAATCAATAAAAATAATAACTATTTTTTAAGAATTTAACCAATTCTAACTTAAATATTTTAACTCCAACTAACGATCCAAACATAAATTTAGTTTTTATACTTGTATTTGTTGATAGTAAAGCTATAAAACCCATATATTATTAGGAAATATTAGAAACTTTGCCTAATTTTTCCATTATTTTAATTTATAAATTTTATTATTATTTGTACCCCCATTAAATTTAAAATCATACATTTATTACTACCAAACGAGAAATACGAACAGTATAAATAATAGCAAACAAGAGAGGGAGAGAAAGAGAAAGACACAGAAAAGTCTAAATTTATATTTGTGTCATTGATAAAAATAAGGTATTTATTTCATATTGATTAATAGATAAAAAATAGATGTTTATTTAAGTTATTTTATCTTATAATTATTTTTTTTTTCTTTTTTTAAAAGTTAAATCCCAACATTGACATTTTTACTAAAAATTATCCTACAACAACCCGCAATAATATCCCCCAACTCCTCCAAAGAAGTGTAATGATTCACCTACTCATGATCCAACGTGTCATAGGACTCTGACTGGATCTCTTTATAATCGTATCGTTACTTGGCAATATTCATTTCACAGTCCTATCTTTCTACCTTCCACCACCAAAAAAAAAAAATGGCGGATTCTACTCCAACACTACCACAAAAATCCTCCTTCGACCCCTACAAATTCCTCCACATTGTCCCCAACTCCGACGGCTCTCTCACCCGCCTCTCCCCCCTTCCCCTCCGTCCCTCCCTCCACAGCTGCCACCGACAATATCTCCGACACATCCCCACAAATCGCACTGAGCAAAGACATTCCCCTCGACCCCGCCGCCAAAACCTTCATCCGCATCTTCAAGCCCCACCCGCTCCCCCCCAGCAGCCGCCGCCTCCCGATCATCATCTACTTCCACGGCGGCGGCTTCGTCCTCTTCAGCGCCGCCTCCCTCCCCGTCCACGACTCCTGCTCCCGCCTCGCCCTCCGCCTCAACGCCTTCGTCCTCTCCGTCGACTACCGCCTCGCCCCCGAGCACCGCCTCCCCTCCGCCTACCACGACGCCCCTCCTCGCCCTCCGCTCCGTCGCATCCGCCGCCGACCCCTGGCTCGCCTCTTCCGCCGACTTCTCCAACTGCTTCCTCATGGGCGGCAGCGCCGGGGCAAACATTGTCTACCACGCGGCTCTACGTGCACTCGATCTCGACCTCTCGCCGCTCATCATCCGAGGGCTGATCATGAACCAACCCTACTTCGGCGGGAGCCGCCGGACGGAGTCGGAGACGAGGTTGTTCCGAGATCGGATCTTGCCGTTGCCGGCGAACGATCTGCTGTGGAGCCTGGCGCTGCCGGAGGGGGCTGATCGGGATCACGAGTATTGCAATCCGACGGTGGGGGGTGATTTGGAGGGGAAGATCGGACGGCTGCAGAAGTGTTTGGTTAGAGGCTACGTTGGGGACCCACTGGTGGACAGGCAGAGGGAGTTTGTGGAGATGCTGAGGGGGAGAGGAGTGGAGGTGGTGGCTTCCTTTGAGGAGGGTGGGTTCCATGGTGTGGAGCTTTTTGATCCCGACCAGGCCAGGGCTTTGTACGACGTCGTTTTGGATTTTGTAGTTCAGTCCTCTAATGGTAAAGATGATGTCGTTGTTGCCAAATCAACTATGTAAAGAATATAAATTCTCCAACAACAAAAAAAAAGCATTATTATGTTTGTTTTTTTAAGTTCATTTGACTAAGTAATATCACCAAATTGAAAGGGTGGTTCACCATGAATGATTATTATTATTATTATTACTATTATTACTTTGGCTCTGAACCATAGACTCAAATAAATATATATATATATATATATATATATTGAGGTACTAGATGTTTGAATGTAAGGAAATTGTAACAAATAGTAAATTTTATACGTGCATTTGAAGTACATTTGAAGTTTATAGCATCTTTTTAAAAAGATGATAAATTATGACATATATTTCTGATTAAACTTTAGTTTTTTTTTTTTCAGAAAATTTTGGATTTATGGTTAATTTTAAACAATAAATTTATGTGTTTATTTTCATGCCAGAGAGAGAGAAAAAGAATGAGGAATTTTTTTGGTATTATGTGACAATAAATTTAATTATGCTATTTAGTAATATGTTTAAAATTTTATTTAATAATTTATAATTGTTCTATTCAAAAATGATATTTTTTCTCTTTTTCCCTTGAATATAATATGATTATTGACTATCTTCTCATAGTTTTAAATTTTTAAATTAGTATTATAGGTTGGATTTGAAGTTTTTTCTTTTTATTCAAATTGAATGTATTAGGTGTTTGGAAACGAGAAAAATGATTGTTTTACAAAATTTTTAAAAATAATTTTAGATTTAAATTTGAGTTGAAAATTTTGAATCTAAAATAGTGATCCAAACACACATAGCTGATGATTGTGGGAATCCATTTAATGATTTTACGTTTGTCTGATTCGTTTGCAAATGGCTTAAAGTAAGCTGTAATTAAATCATAATATTTTCATGGTTTTGGTTTGTTTAGCGGCTATGGCAGTTATGATAATTTATTGTTCAATAATTGTTGTTACAATTAGGTGTTGTGTTTAGTGTTGTTTGTTCTTTGAAAAGTCTACTTTGTATGACGATATATGCATGTATATTAAATAGTGTAGCTAGACGTACATACAATCTTTTTTCTTTCTTTTTTTTTTTTTTTTTTTTTTTAACTTGTACAAAGTCACGTTTTAATCCTTCCTTTTAGGGTAAAAATAGCAGTGAATAAACGTCAATAATAAGTCATCGGCAAATCTGTGCATATTGTGAGTTGTTATTGAGTTGCGTTGTATCAATAATTTAAAAAAAAAATTACATATCGACTAAATTTTTTAAATCACAAATACTTTTTATATGAAAATGACAGTTTTTTTAATTTTTAAAAAAAATGAAAATTGCATATTGCATTGTCATTGCAGTTATAGGACTAGTTTGGCATTGTGCTTTGGAAAGTTTCTGTTATAGTTGTGCTGTAAGTTCAAAGTTAATGTGACTATCAGAAACAGATAGCCATTTGATAAATTTTTTTCAAAGTAGCTAGGAAGGAGAGAGCTTCACTTTAATTTGGATCTTGTATGTAGTAGACTAGTAGTTAAACTTTTCCATCACCATTCAATGGCTAGTAACGATACAAAGTAACAAAGCAAAATTTTCAGGCTTCCTAATTTCCATGATTAATGCGCATGCATTTATGGCCTAGTACTTTCTTTTATAACCATAAACAAGTAAAACAGCTTTTCCAAAATATCTGGAAAACTCGGAGAAAGGAGTTTATCTCATGTTTTTAATGTTACATATGATATGCGTGACATGAAGCATATGGATCTCAAATCCATATTTTATTAGGATTGCCAATTTAACGGATGTTAGCTAGCTCGTCGCTTTCATGTAGTTTCGAGATCAACACTTTTATTTCTCCTTGTTTCAGTGATGTTTTTTTTTTTTTTTTTTCTGATTATAATGCATTTGCGTATCCTATTGAAATTGGTATTATATTCTTGTGGGATAAATGTATTTCAATATGCATTTAGATATCGCTTAACCATTATACTCAAATGTAATGTTTGTTTCGATTGTTTACATTTTAATAAATATGCTTATAGGTATTTGAAGAGAGAGAGTATATAATGTAATTTGTAAAAATTAATATTCACTAAATTTTTTTTGTAAAAATAGATAATTAAAAATAAAAAGGGATCATGTGAACAGTAAAAAGAGTAATTTTATTTCTCAACCGAAATTCAAATTTAATATTTTATGTAATCAAATGAACATCATATTGTGTTTAAATTAAAAGGAATATTCAAATGAATCGTGAAACTTTCTTGTAATTCTTTTTCCCCTCGTAACAAAAGGGAACTGTTACCATGGAGTAAAAATTTTGAACCTTTGGATTGTTTTGACAGTCGAGATGAAAGAATCACACAGAAACTAAGATGAGATACTTGCATAGGACCACATCTAAAAAACAACCAAGACAAAAAAAAAAAAAAAAAAAAAAAAAAAAAAAAAAAAAGCTTATTTCCCCTTCCGGTCCGCCGAACCCAAAAAGAGGGGGTGAGAATCCGGCAACCATTCACCGACGGCCGACCTCCCCAAGCCGTCATCTCCGTCGGAAAGTTGCCCCCTCCGTCCTAGCCTCCGACGCGATTCCTGGTTCGATCGTTGCCCCTCGTGGGGAACCACAGTTGGTGGTGGGATCACTGGAAATTTAGCAACAAAAGGAAAACAAAAAAAACAAAAAAAACAAAAAAAAACCCAGTCATCCTCAATGGCATGGGAAATGCAAGCTTTGGATGGACCAGAATCTAAATCTCAACCTCATCCTTGGTCGAAATCCGGCCATTTCAGACATTTCGAACGACGAAGCGCGCCAGTCAACTGTGCTTCCCACGGCCTCCATCGCGATTCCTCGTGCTTGGCGACGCAACTCTCATGGTGGTGTGGGTTTTCTCCGGCCACCATCGTCGGGTCTCCCGTCGTCATCGTCGTCGGATCTAGCCACCGTCGCGGGTGAGGGTTGGTGGCCGTCAGCGTTGGATGAACAGAGCACAAATGAACTTTTTTTTTTTTTTGAAATGTTTTGCAAAATATTTAATCAGATGTGATACGTATGTAAAACAATTTGGTACGTCTATATGATCTTAACCAATTAAAACTCATCGAATGGTCAAGAATTTTTACTCTATCAATAGACTAAAGTAAGCTTACCCCATTATAGAATTCCCTTATAAAAAAATAGGACAAGCAATATTAGTGATGACATTGCTAGTTTGTCTTGGCGTGGCAAAAGTTGGGTAGGAGCGGAGAAAAAAAAGGGGACATATAATTAAAGTCAGAAAAATAAAATGAAAAAATGTGATCATTTTCCGTTCTTCTAGATTTGGATTCATTAAACTAATCTCTTCAATCCGGAGGCATTAAAATTAGGAATTTTTTTTTAAGATGTGAAATCCCGAACTGAAATTATATTCTTGTTTTCTCTCTCTTAGCTACCAAACACCTAATATATTGCGTTTGAAAACACATTTATATTATATCCCAATACAATATAATATGTGTTGAGTAATTGATACATTTCATTCCTCTCTCTCTCTTTCTCTCTCATGTAGATTTTGTGAGTTAAAAAAAAATAGTGACTTTTTCAATTTAATTCACAAAATTTTCATCAGCATAGGCCCATGTCATTTGTCACATTTTCTTTATGTGCTAAGTAGTGTGACCAATTAAGATAAGTCATTAAAATGAATGGTATGTGTTATTCACATATTCCAACAACTTGAGGAAAGGTTAATTTTTTATTTCACCAAGTCAAAGTAGGATTACCACTTAGTAATTCCTTCATCCCATATTAGCAAGTTTTAAAGCTTAATTTATTAGCTCAAAATTGAGCTTAGTTGGTGAAGGAAAAAGTGCATGGTTTGATCCAATGAATGAAATAATTTTTAGAAACAAATCAAAGGCTATGATTTGATGAATATTTGGGGCAAGAACTGCCTTCAACTTCCGGTAGAAGAGAGTTGGGAGCAAGTAGATATCAACCCCAAATTAAGGAAAAATGTTGGAAAAGAGTGTAGCTAAATTTAAGATAAATTTGACTATTTTGTTGCTTGAAGAATCAGCTACGATTAAGGGTTAACGCAACAAATATTTACAAGCCCAAATCAAGCTTTAGTTATGCTTAGTAAACTAAATAATAGCCATTAGTGATGCCTATAAATATTACCCATGGTTATTTCTCTCTTTCCCTTCCACCACACTAGAACATTTTCTCTTTTTTTTCCCCCTGTTGCTGACCATCACCCACTCATCAACAACTCCAAAGAAATTGCTTCAAAACCAAGCTTTGAAATGGAAGAACTAGTGGTTGACACCTCTTAGAGTAAGTATAGTGATAAAGTGTGGTGCTTTTTCTTCCACAAACCGACATTCATTTCCTTAGGGATTGAAACTAATATTTTCATTCTTGCTATACTTTGATACAAGGTTAGCAATCATAGTGGGTCATAGAAGGGTACACTACAAGAAAAATCTAGAACAAAACCAAGCTTCCAAGATACAAATCTCCTATCTTCATTTTGGAATATATTTATAAATACGTTTATAAATATGTTGTTGTTATTTGCATGAGTTATGATTGGACCATGCTTATGTGATTCTTTGTTGAGGGTAAGCTTATGAGATATATGTTTAGACAAGGTTTATATGGCTTTTGCTTAAGTAAAGGCATGTTTAAAAAGTTGATGTCTTTGTGCTTGGTAGATGGTGTTTCAAGATGATATCTTTATGATTTTAATCCAAAGAAAGGATTTTTTTTTATTTGGAAATGTTTTGCAAAATATTTAATTAGATGTGATATGTATGTAAAACTATTTGGTACATCTATTTGATCTTAACCATTAAAAATTCATCGAATGGTCAAGAATTTTTACTCTATCAATAGAGTAAAGTAAGCTTACCCCATTATAGAATCCCCTATAAAAAAAATAGGACAAGCAATATTAGTGATGACATTGCTAGTTTGTCTTGGCGTGGCAAAAGTTGGGTAGGAGCGGAAAAAAAAAGGGGACATATAATTAAAGTCAGAAAAATAAAATGAAAAAATGTGATCCTTTTCCGTTCTTCTAGATTTGGATTCATTAAACTAATCTCTTCAATCCGGAGGCATTAAAATTAGGAATTTTTTTTTTAAGATGTGAAATCCCATACTGAAATTATATTCTTGTTTTCTCTCTCTTAGCTACCAAACACCTAATATGTTGCGTTTGAAAACACATTTATATTATATCCCAATACAATATAATATGTGTTGAGTAACTGATACATTTCATTCCACTACTACAAAATGTGGATACCACGACGGTTAAAAACCGTCGTGGAAACATTTTCACGACGGTTTTCTAACCGTCGTGGAATCCAGGGTCGTGGAATCTTTCAGATTCCACGACGGTTTTTTAACCGTCGTGGAATGGACAAAAATAGGGCCTAAATATGGACATTTAAGAACATATCACGACGGTTCTACGCAAAAAACTGGTGTGGTAAGGTAATCTTCTACGACGGTTTCCTTGAGAAACCGTCGTGGTTAGTTGGCATACCACGACGGTTTCTCAAAGAAACCGTCGTGGTAGGACCCCTACCATGACGGTTTTTCCAAAAAAACCGTCGTGGTAGGTAACAACGAAGAAAAAAAATTACGAACCTACCACGACGGTTTTCTAAAAAACCGTCGTGGTTGGTAACAACGAAAAAAAAAATTTACGAATTCGTTTCATTTTCCCAAAAACATTTAAATCACAAAATCAACACTTTTTTCCGAAAAATTCTCAAATCCGTGCCTTACCCAACCAATTTAATTCAATCTAAAACACAACCACAATGAACAATCACCGAAAATGTAGGGGACGGATTTTGGCCATTTCGGACGGAATATTCCCAACTCAACAATCTACAAAATCAACATTTTGGATGGAAACTTTTATCAACAACCACAATCAACAAAATCAACATTTTGGACGAAAAATTCCCAAATCCGTGCATTACCCAAGCAATATACATTACAACTTACCGGCTTGCCAAGCGTGGGTACGGGCGGAGTGCGGCGAGTGAGAGAGGGAAAGCCGCGTGAGTTCCTTGGTGGACCCGTAGGAGAATGGAGGAGGCCGTGTGAGTGGTAGAGGAGTCCATCATAGAATGGAGCGAAGAGAAAAATTTGAGAGGTGAGATAGAGAGAGGAGGCGCGGTGAGATAAAGCGAGTTTTTGGAGATTTTAAGTAAGGAGGGAGCGGAGAGAGAGAGAAATAGAGGGACGAAATTGGGTGGCTTTAGGTATGGAGTTAGAGTGTGTATTAGAGAGTGAAAAAGTGAAAAAATGTTCAGAATGTAATGGGGTGCGAAAGAGGGTATTTTTTTGGGTTTTAATACATGCTCCAAAAAATTGAATTTAATTCAAAATTTTTCAAAATTCTCGCCTTAGTACCTACCACGATGGTTATTTGGGAAAACCGTCGTGGTAGAGTCCAAAATTTTTTTAAAAAAATTTGTGAAAAAAGACCCTTCCACGACCGTTTTTCAAAAAATCGTCGTGGAAAATGCGGTAAAAACACGGAGCAGAACAGAGTTTTCGAAAACCGTCGTGGAAGCCGAAGCGCTTTTTTTTTTTTTTTTTTTTTTTTTTTTTGCAATCTTCCATGACGGTTATTAGAAACCGTCGTGGAAGCATGCTCTTCCACGACGGTTTTTTGTAACCATTGTGGAAGCATGATCTTCCACGACGGTTTTTTGTAACCGTCGTGGAAGCTTCTGTTTCCACGAAAGTTTTCGGAAACTCTATCCCGCTCCGTGTTTTTGCCGCATTTTCCACGACGGTTTTTTTAAAAACGGTCGTGGAAGCTCCATCGTGAAATCCACATTTTGTAGTAGTGTTCCTCTCTCTCTCTCTCTAGTATGTAGATTTTGTGAGTTAAACAAAAATAGTGACTTTTTCAATTTAATTCACAAAATTTTCATTAGCATAGGCCCATGTCATTTGTCACATTTTCTTTATGTGCTAAGTAGTGTGACCAATTAAGATAAGTCATTAAAATGAATGGTATGTGTTATTCACATATCCCAACAACTTGAGGAAAGGTTAATTTTTTATTTTACCAAGTCAAAGTAGGATTGCCACTTAGTAATTCCTTCATCCCATATTAGCAAGTTTAAAGCTTAATTTATTAGCTCAAAATTGAGCTTAGTTGGTGAAGGAAAAAGTGGATGGTTTGATCCAATGAATGAAATAATTTTTTGATACAAATCAAAGGCTATGATTTGGTGAATATTTGGGGCAAGAATTGCCTTCAACTTCCGGTAGAAGAGAGTTGGGAGCAAGTAGATATCAACCCCAAATTAAGGAAAAATGTTGGAAAAGAGTGTAGCTAAATTTAAGATACATTTGACTATTTTGTTGCTTGAAGAATCAGCTACCATTAAGGGTTAACGCAACAAATATTTACAAGCTCAAATCAAGCTTTAGTTATGCTTAGTAAACTAAATAATAGCCATTAGTGATGCCTATAAATATTACCCATGGTTATTTCTCTCTTTCCCTTCCACGACACTAGAACATTTTCTCTTTTTTTTCCCCCTGTTGCTGACCATCACCCACTCATCAACAACTCCAAAGAAATTGCTTCAAAACCAAGCTTTGAAATGGAAGAACTAGTGGTTGACACCTCTTGGAGTAAGTATAGTGATAAAGTGTGCTGCTTTTTCTTCCACAAGCCCACATTCATTTTCTTAAGGATTGAAACTAATAAATGTAGAACAAAATCAAACTTCGAAGATATAAATCTCCTATCACTAGTAAAAATTGTGGATTACACGACGGTTACCCAACCATCGTATAATTCTGTGTCGTGGAAGATAACACGACGGTTATTGAACCGTCGTAGTATCTCAATGTTACACGACGGTTAAAAACCGTCTTCGAAACAAGGTACACCATTGTGGATACAAGTAATATAGAGACATTACACGACGGTACTGGATGAACCGTCGTGTAAAGCGGACATTACACGACGGGTCTTGGCCGAACCGTCGTGTAATGGGGACATTACACGACGGTACTTGGCCGAACCGTCGTGTAATGCGGACATTACACGACGATTCTTGGCCGAACCATCGTGTAATGTATCTTTTATTAAAAAAAAAAATTATGGTTTTTTGGTGATTTCTCACGGCTAGCCTAACCTGTATGTTATCCAATACATGATCCAAGATAGTAACTTCAATGATCAAAGTAAAATTACATACCAATTTTTACATTACAAGTTCACATATCATAATTAATGAATTGCATTACATGGCTAGCTCATTCTCCCCTAATTAAATTCAAATCCTCAGAAGTAAAAAATTCTTTACTTTCAAGTACATCAATTCCATTCAACACTATGTCCCTCATAAAACCTAAAATAAAATAACCACATTCAACACTTTCCTCTTGGAGAGGACAAGGACGGTTCGAGATTTTTGTTTTACAGTCTCGTCTCCTTCTTCTAATCCCTTCTCCGGTCATAATCTTCCAATCCGTTAGGGCCCTAGCAAATTGATAAAGTTCAAACTAATTAAGATGTATATAATTAAGATTAAATAAAAGAAAAACTCATTCAGGCATTTCATCGAGTATGTTGTGGGCGCAAAAAATTCATGTTGAAAAATGTGTGTAAAGTGCCAAAACCAATCACAAACCATTCATCTACAAAGAGCAACATTAAAAACAAAAACATTCATGTTCAAAAATGGATCTTTAATGGAAAACAACAATACAAGAGAGCAAATGTGTTTTAGTTTATATACGAAGTCACCTTGCTTTTCTTTGAAAAAGAATATGCACGGCCACACGAAGAGGGAGGCAACTTCTGGCAACGGCGGCTTGACCGGATTCTAAAAGAGTGGTGTCAGCGGGTTGGTGAAGGATGTGGGTACTTGAGAAATATAGAGAGTGTGAAGAAATAACTTAAGAAATTCGTGCGGAGATGAAGAGAAACGAGGAGGAAATTGTATTTAAGTTATGGGTTTTGGCGCGAAGATTTCAAAAATTAAATTTGAAAATTTTCAAAATTTTTAGAAAATTACACGACGGTCTATTTAGAACCGTCGTGTAATACCGGGGATTACACGACTGTCCCCCGGGACCGTCGTGTAATGTCCCCCCCGAGGGGCGGATTACACGACGGTCCCAAGGAACCGTCGTGTAATGTCCCCCTCGAGGGAGGGATTACCCGACGGTTCCCCGGGACCGTCGTGTAATGTCCCCCCGAGGGGCGGATTACACGACGGTCCCCCGGGACCGTCGTGTAATGTCCCCTCCGAGGGAGGGATTACACGACGGTTCCCCGGGACTGTCGTGTAATCCCCCTTCGAGGGGCGGATTACACGACGGTCCTGGACTTTACACGACGGTTCCTTGGAACCGTCGTGTAATATATCTTTTGTAGTAGTGTATCTTTATTTTGGAATATATTTATAAATACGTTTATAAATATATTGTTGTTATTTGCATGAGTTATGATTGGACCATGCTTATGTGATTCTTTGTGTAGGCTAAGCTTATGAAATATATGTTTAGACAAGGTTTATATGGCTTTTGCTTAAGTAGAGGCATATTTAAAAAGTTGATGTCTTTGTGCCTGGTAGATGGTGTTTCAAGATGATATTTTTATGATTTTAATCAAAGAAAGGATTTTTTTTAATATTGGTAACTTGTGAGAAGGATTCAAAACATAAGTTTGGATATACTCATGGGTGTATTAAATAACTTAACAAGCAAATAATGCATGGAAAGCTGAGTAAATTGATGGTGTACTCAGGGTAACCCACAGATTACCTCTGCCAAAATCTGGGCAGCCTGTTGTCCGAAGTTCCAGGCCCCTTTTGGGCCATTTAGAGACCAAACTGGGTTCCGAGCCTAATATAAAAAAAACATAGGCCCAAGTGTTAGGCACGTTTTTGCAAGAAATAGTGATCGTGAAATTTCGACTCTGCGACGCCGTTTGGGACTTTTTTCCAAAACCTGTGCTAGCAGTTTTTTTTTATTTTTTTGTTATTATTATCATTATTTTTTAATGATAAGTAACAGTTTTTGTCTTTCGAGGAAACAGGACGCTTACAGGCCAAACATGATTTTGGGCTAAACACGAAAGTTTTAGAATGTTAGAAAATGAACGTTTTCATGGAGAACGTTTTTTTCAAATTCCTGATGAATTTTAAGATATAAATTTTTACACAAAATTATAAAAATAGAAGAGTATTTTGGTTTACGGTGTTTTAAAATTGTCAAAACTGCAACGTGAGTCCTCGATAGCCAGTAAAAATGATTTTTTTCGCTTTCTGTGTTGAAATACAATGAAACCGACAGGAACCAACAATGACCTTCCAAATTAATTTCACAAACAAGTAAGTGTAAAAGTTGATTTTTTTTTTTAGAAAAAAAAAAAGAGTATTTTAACTCAATATTGACCCTCCGAAGTTCAAATAAAAATTGAAAAACTAATTTCAAGCCTAGAAGTGTTTTAGAAAGCCAGAAATCAAATTTTTTTACCCTTGTCTAAGTATGGAGACAGTCCAGATATAATTTAACAATAAAAATAAAAAATAAAAAATAGAGTATTGGACTTGTACTCATATTGGATATGTTTTTCAGGCATAAATTAAATCTATAACTAGCTGTAGGCTATAGAACTTGTTCAGAATAAGATAGGTTCAAACTTCACCCACAATATGAAGTTCGATTGTTTTCTTAAATGTTTTTATTGTGACACGTTGTGTGAACATACTCACATTTTTAAGCGCATGATAACCAAGTAATGATAACAGGATAAAAATAAGTTAAGTGATGTACCAAACTCCACTTAGGGGAGGATAAAAATCTCTAAAAGGGTGAGATATTCATGGACGGATGTCAAGGACCGATAGTGAGACTGTGTGGGTCGCTCCCCCAGTCCCCTTTCGGTCACGCGCACACAATACGACTACATGATCCCACTACAAGTTCAAATGAAATTTACAAGATAAAAGTTTTATAACAAAGCATAATTTGAATTTTTATGCTTATTTATATTCACGTATTTTTATTCAATATTTTGTGAGAATTGTTTGGACTTGTTGAACAAAAGCACATCTAGTTCCTTCATGTTGTAGGTAAGGATGAAATGTCGATGTCAATGAAGTTGTCGAGGTTTTGATTTACGGATAATGTCGACGGATATCCCAAGAAAAAAATAGATGCTCAAAGAAAAACTTATATTTTTTGCTGAAACTTTACAAAAAATCAAAACAATCAATAATATACAATTTGAACTAATTTTATAACAAAATAATAAATTTTTTAATCAAATATGAGAGTTATATTGTATGATGTAATAGTTTAAACATAATAATTAAGCAATTATTGTAATTTCAATATGATATTATGTACTTATTAATCATTACAAACAGTGTACTATTATATAATGTGATACCTAAAATTAAATAGCAAACATAAAAGAGTACATATAAGTTTCGAGTGTATTTAATACAAAAAGAGTTTCTAACAAGTTGGAAAACATTAAGTAGGTGTCGATCCTGATCTAATATAAACAATACATTTGTCAAGATATTACTTTTGAATGATTTTGAAGGTAATTGTTACTGTCTTACATGTATATTTCTTGGTCTCTACCAACTATTAACCCATAAATTGGATATTGTTGATTTATTCAATTTGATGAGTACATAATGATATCTCGATATTAATTTATGGTTGAGGTATGTCAATATTTCGAAAAAACCGTCACGATTTTGTACTGCTAAACTAGACATCATTTGAGAATCATAAGAAGTATTATAACCGTATAAAATTTGCTTAATTCTTAAGCTCATGAAATCAAAACTTAAGACGAATCCTCATCGGTTTGATTCATTTGAGTTATACCACGCCTTCTTATATGCTACAATCGCCCAACCTTCACTTGCTATCTTATAACCATGATCTTCATCTTGTTGTAGCATTTTGTTACATTTTATTCATATTAA
Organism: Ficus erecta; assembly: GCA_008635985.1. Classification (NCBI taxonomy): domain Eukaryota; kingdom Viridiplantae; phylum Streptophyta; class Magnoliopsida; order Rosales; family Moraceae; genus Ficus; species Ficus erecta. The sequence goes on along the minus strand of BKCH01001417.1, from coordinate 187,195 downwards.
AAAAAATGAAATGTGTGACGAAATTGAAATTTTTCAAAAAAAAAAATCCCCGAGGTTTTGGACATTTTTTGGAAATATAAAAAATGGTTAATTTCAAAAATAGCACATGTGGGAAAAGTATTATTAAAACTTATATCACTTTTGTTTCTTTTCATTTCCTAGCACTGCCACGTCATCACCATCAATTAAGATGGATGTAAAAAGTCAAAAATGCCATCAGACAAGCCTAAACCTTATTTTTTCTCACTTTCCCGCCTAGCCCCCACTCATTTTGAAACCCAAATCTTCATGTAATATACTAACTTGATTTAAAACTATTTTAACTATTTTAGAGAGAGAAACTTTCATCTAGAGAGAGAAACTCTCACTGTCGGAAACCACTCTAAAAACCGCTCGAAAACTGTCGGAAACCACCATCAACGCCCTCTATAAAGCTTTTTCGAACTCTGTAATAGCTGGAGATTATTCTAAAACCACCCAAAACCAGTTGAAATTTCTTGAGTCTCCCATATCCAAACCCAAGAAGTTGGCGGAGAAAAACATTACTCCCGAAAAGAGGAATGTTCGGCTAATGGTTTCGGTAGAGAAAAGGCCATCGGCGGAGAAAAATCCTCAAAAACCGGAACCAGAGAAAAAAAGAAGAGCGCCCGAGAAATGGTTCAAGAAAAATAAGGGGGAAATCTGTATTGCTAGTTGATTTTTTGAAAAAAAAAATTAAATAAAAAATTTTGCATAAAAATTATAATGTTTGTATTTTTATTTGATTTTGTGACATAAACTAAATGTTTGTTAGTTAGGTATTTAGATTTTGAGAGGAAAATTTAGTGTATTGGTTTATATAAATTTTTATACTATATTAAATATTATTACTGTTGGTATCATTTACAGGGGTTGGTCATTTACATAATGACCAGGTGATAATTTTTTTAATGACCTTATTTTTGTCTGTGTGAATACAGTGTGGTCATTTATACAAGAGAAATTATGATTTCTTTCAGGATCAACATGTATTTATTGTAAAATACACACGGATGATATAACACGTCATTACAAATTGGAGACTTAACCAAAAAAAAAAAATTTAGCACAATCTAACATTTGTGGTCATTTTTGAGTAAATGTCATTCCAGTTATGACCACCCAGTCATAACAGTTATGACCTATGTCTAAATTTTTTTAAAAAAATCTAACATTTTTTGCTATTTTTGAGTAAAGGTCATTCCTGTTATGACCTATGTCTAAAATTTTTTTATTTTTAAAATCTAACATTTTTGGTCATTTTCCAGTAAAGGTCATTCCTGTTATGACCACCCGGTCATAACAGTTATGACTTATGTCTAAAAATTTTTTTTTAAAAAATCTAACATTTTTGGTCATTTTCCAATAAAAGTCATTCATGTTATGACCTATGTCTAAATTTTATTTTTTTTTAAATCTAACCATTTTTGGTCATTTTCCAGTAAATGTCATTCTTGTTATGACCACAAGGTCATAACAGTAATAACCTATGTCTAAAAAAAATTTAAAAAAATCAAACATTTTTGGCCATTTTCTTGTAAAAGTCATTCCTATTATGATCACCCGGTCATAATAGTTATGACCTATGTCTAAAAAAATTTTAAAAAAAATCTAACTTTTTTGGTCATTTTCCAGTAAAGGTCATTCCTGTTATGACCACCCGGTCACAACAGTTATGACCTATGTCTAAAAATTTTTTAAAAAATAAATCTAATATTTTGGTCATTTTTTAGTAAAGGTCCTTCATGTTATGCCCCACCTGGTCATAACAGTTATGACCTATGTCTAAAAAAAATTAAAAAAAATTCTAACATTTTTGGTCATTCACACAACAAAAATAAGGTCATCAAAAAATTACACCAGGTCATTATGTTAATGACCAACCCCAATAAATGACACCAACAGTAATAATATTTAATATAATATAAAAATTTCTATTAAACCAATAAACTAAATTTTCCTCTCAAAATCCAAATACCCAACTAACAAATATTTAGTTTATGTCACAAAATTCAAATAAAAATACAAACAATTATAATTTTTATGCAAAATTTTTTTATTTATTTTATATTTTTCAGAAAATCAACTAAACAATATAGATTTCCTCCTTATTTTTCTTCGACCATTGTTCGGGCGCCCTTCTTTTTTTCTTTGGTTCCGGTTTTTTGAGGATTTTTTCTCCGGCCGATGGCCTTTTTCTCTACCGAAGCCATTAGCTGAACACTCTCTTTTCGGGAGTAGTAATGGTTTTCTCCGTCAACTTCTTGGGTTTGGATATGCGAGACTCAAGAAATTTCAACTGGTTTTGGGTGGTTTTAGAATATTCTCCAGCAATTACAGAGTTTGAAATAGCTTTATAGAGGGCGTTGATGGTGGTTTCCGACAGTTTCCGAGCGATTTTTGGAGTGCTTTCCGAGGGTGAGAGTTTCTCTCTCTAGATGGAAGTTTCTCTCTCTAAAATAGTGAAAATAGTTTTAAATCAAGTTAGTATATTATATGAATATTTGGGTTTCAAAATGGGTGGAGGGCTAGGTGGGAAAGTGAGAAAAAATAAGGTTTAGGCTTGCCTAAGGGCATTTTTTACTTTTTACATCCATCTTAATTGATGGTGATGATTGTGACAGTGCTAGGAATGAAAGTAAACAAAAGTGATGCCAGTTTTAATAATACTTTTCCCACATGTGTTATTTTTGAAATTAACCCTATAAAAAAATATCATGGATATCACGGATATTCGTGGATATTTTGGACATTGTGGACATTTGACAGATATTTCTTCCTAGAGTATCCTTCGCCCTAGAAAGAAATATCCTTCCCCCTTCCCAGAGTATCATTTTGACGGATTGTGACGACCCGCCTTGCACAGGCCGTACTTGACTTAACTTACTCGAACTTAAACTTGTTTTATCCCATTTTTTCTTTATCATGAAAATAGTGGGGATTTATATATATATATATATATATATATATAGCGGAAGCATTATACTTAGAAAATATTTACATACACTCCTACACAATAAAATAACTGTATGTTTTCTCAAAATAGATATATTAATTAAATCCTTCTGAGTTGCGAACCCCAACCCGTTCATCATTTCACAGCCACCGGCTTCACCCCTCCACCATGCAGTTAATTCAAAACAGGCTGTTTACCTACAGCATAAACTTCAAACAATGAGCGAAAGCTCAGCAAGTACAACTTCCTATACCGCGAACCATATTACATGAAATATACATAACCTTTTTACATGACATCTTAAACATGAAAGCATAAACATGGCATCATATCATCGATTTCTTCATCTTAAACATGACATTCTATCGTGAAATGCATGAACCGTTTTATGTCCAGTTATGATTGCTTTCTTGTATCACACTTTATCTTGTTGAATTTACTTGTGGGCCCGTTAACTTGATGTGCACGTACCCGGCGCGCAGCTTGAGGAAATTACCCAAGCTTTCGACCCGATCGTCATCAGGGGGCACGACACTGGCTCTTGTGGCCTTTTCTCAAACGTTCTGTTTGTATGTCTTTCTTGACATTTTTTCTACTTGATAGATTAGTGAACATACTTGTATGATGTCTCCTAATCTCATGTTCTATCAATGCATGAACATGCGTACTTTCCATGTAAGCATAATAAACAATACTTGAAACATACTTTTAAAGCATTGGCATTTAGCATTTGAAACATTCATCATACAGTAAGCATATTGCAACCATCGAGCAACATCATCAAATAACCACTTAAACAGTGTAAAGCAAACATGTTAGGCTAAACATACAACTCTAGCCTATGCTGTAGGCGGCGTTGTACTTACTTTGTCTTCGTTATTCGGTGATCTAATTTCCTTTCCCGAGCACACTCGTAGGTCACTTCTGCCCATGGACGTTACACGTGAGGTCTCTATTCTAAGATCGTTTAATGTAGGATTAAACCAACATATACCTTTTTTCGGTTATACGTCCCTCTACTAACACATGTGAATGGATCACACGGAGTAACCCACAACGGAATTATTAATTAAGGGTTCATGTAGAAAATCATAATCTTAACTTAAACCTCAATCCGCAAGGTTAACTCTGGGCTTGGGCAAAGCCCTAGTAACTCGGAATAATTTTCCGGCTACTAATGCAGTATCTAATTCATTTTAATCTTGAAAAACCTTGAACTTGCTTAAAATATCATTTTCTTGTTTATTTAAGTAAGTTTGGTGAATAGCACCCAAACTTGTCCTTGAAAATTACAAAACACTTGAAAATATTTCTATAAAACATTTGGGGATCGAAACCGCCTTTGGAACGGTTTTCGGGTTTGAAAATGATGTTTGAAAGTTAGAAAAACGTTTTTTCTAGTCATTGGTCTAGAAAATCTCGTGCATGAGATTTTGTTCACTGCACGGCTTTTGTTTGAAAATTCATAACTTAAAATCTAAAACGAATTTGGAAACGCTTTCTTCACAAAAGTCGTAGCTAACAAAAAGATATAAAACTTTCATGTTTTGAACATTTTCTGATTCTGGCTCAATTGATACCAGTTTTTGTTTGAACACATGTGAATCGTTGGAACTTGGTCACCCTGACCAGTTCTCGGTTTTTCTTAAAAACAAAGGCCATTGAAGCCTTATTTTATTTTATTTTTTTAAATCTGTCCGCGCTGCCCCCTAGGAAACACCCTAACGAACAACTTTTGTGTTTTAAGTTTTTACCCATGCGGCCTCTAAGGACCTGTAAATCCCACTTTTCCGAGCTGCCGGGTGTTGGACCCGAGAGCAGTTTTGGTGTTAGTCCAAATTTTACGTCCCTATGCGTCGCTCTAGCTCGACCGCCCAATGCGGGACCTACTAACACATGCACGTCTTCTAACGTCCCTCATACACATAAATTTTAAATCCCGTGTTTTCGGATTCGACTCAAGGCGAGAGCCCTTGGTCCATGGTTTTGAGAGAGAAACATACATACAACAAAGCTCAACCATATCATCATACAAACCCTAAAACATGCATCTAGAAATTTGATAAACATATTAGGGACATAAAACTCTTAAATAGAAACCCTAGCATGCATTTCTAGCACACAAAAATCATAGAGCATATCTCCAACCAAACATGCAAAATAATCACCTAAAAACCTAAATCAAGCATAAAAATATAACCTAAGCTATTTAGGGCTAAAAACTGAAAATTGTGAGCTTAAGCTCCTTACAACTTTTTGTGCTTGAAATACACGGTAAAACCCTTGAGAAAATGAACCCAAAATTTGAACCCAAAAACTAGGGTAAAGTTCGGATTTTTTTACCTCAAAAATCCGGGGGTGTCACTAGCTTGTTCCTAGTCGAGATTTAGCCTCCAAAGTGCATGGTTTGGACTTAAAATTCCGTGGATCTCCTTAAGCACCAACTCACAAAATGGTTGGTTTTTTTTTTTTTTTTTTTTTGCTCTAGATCACACCTTCATTCAACCCTTGACTCTAGCCAAAACCCGAAAAAATCTTTTTTTTTTTTTTTTTTTTGATTTTTTCAGCTCCCCAAACACTCGGCAAGATGGGAAAGAGAGGGGAAATTTTTTTGAACAAATCTCTCCTTTGAATTCACAAGAAAACCGAAGGCTCTTAGGGGGTTTTCTCACAAAATTTTTGGCTTTGAACTCTCTTGATCTCCTCTCTCTCTCTCTTCGGATTTTTTTGGAGGGGGAAATGCCGAATGGCATGGCTGAGAATGGGGGTTAAGGGCTGCGACATTTTGGGTTTGAAATCCCTAGGAATAGTGTCTCTAGCTAGGGGAAATCCTAGGCTTTCTTTTCCAAGGTAATTTGGTTCAAATCTTGCTATTTGGTCCTCAAATTTTTGCAAGCCATTGCCCAATGGGCTTGAGTGGCCGGCTGTTAAGGGAGAGGAGTGGGGGAGTGGTTGACAACTCATAGATGAGGTTCTTTTGTCACATGCTCATTGGTCCATGTGGGTGGAGGGTTATGTCCTAACTTAGCTTAATTGTGATGTAATTAAGCTTAAAGGCTTGTTTTGGTTCAATCCTTTTTGAAAAATTGGTGTGCAATTTCAACACACTGCAATAAAATTTTAATACTGAGTTGCTTAAATACCCCGTATCGAAATTACATTGCATTTAAAAATTTCGATCTGTGAAAACTCGATCAGAAAAATTTTTTTCTCTTATTTTTCCGAATCCTTTTCGCCCCTGAACTCTAACCTTAGTATGCTTGATTTTTCTAAGGTGATTTTAATTCTATTTTTAAACTCATCTTGATCAAGAAACTAAGTTTTTAGCATTAATTTCACTTGTACTGAAATCTTAAAATTCTTGTTTGACGTTTTCGACCGTTTTGGTATAACTGACTTATGGTCAACGTCGACTTGTCTTGAAATGTGCAAATACGACCTCCTTTCACTCATAAAGGTCTTTTGCGAGTTCATGCAATTTGTTTTTGAGTCTTAATAAATCTTAAGAACTCGTTTTACAAAATTAAGTTCTAAAACGAACCTTCCTCATGAAATACCGATTACGGTAAATATTTACACGAAATTTCTATAAAAATATGAACCGAAGAAATTCCGGGGTGGTTACACGGATACTCTGGGAAGAAATATCATTCCCCCTCGTTTTCTATATCGAGACTTCAAAATATTGATAATATTGTAGAAATGTCGACGATATCGTGGACATTTCATCCTTGGCTTGTAGGTAATATTGCCAAAGGAACCGATGTGATTAATTGATCGACTAAATGCAACGGCGAGACGAGTGCGAGGACGGGCTATGGATACCGCTACAGTTTTTCCGCTTTTGACTAACATTAGTAATAATATTTTGTAAAACATATTGTACTACTATTTGTTAATATCTCCTTTGAGACAATATAGACAAATAGTACTTATAATTATAAGTTAGTATTATTTTTGCTAGACACGGTATGTTTATGTTTTTATAATTGAAATAAACATGTGTGTTAGTAACTAGCTTATAGTTATATTTTAAAAAAATCCACATTTTACAAGTAATTAAGTAAAATTTAAGTTAAGAAATCAATCTATAGACAGCTCATATAGTCGGGTCGTCACAATTACAAAGATATTTGAACAGTAGGCTTACTCATTTTACTATTCATCCCATTCACTTTTTCTATAGGCTTTTACCAGTATATCGCATACTATCTCTCTCCTCTCACCAATATATATATAATGACTATTCAAATGTAAACAATCTAAATACACATTACATATGTATAGAATGTATTAAGGGAACATTCCAAACACATATTGTATTCTATAACTATTACATTCGAATACATATACAAAGTGAAAAATGTGATCCACACGAACCATTGATGTTCCTAATTCTTGGACCAATCAAGTTCTAAGGACAATTTCAACTAGTAAATACCAAAGTTATAATAGAAATGCTATTAAAAAAGTTTGAAAAGTAAGTTTAAAACGAGGATACCAATCAGGAGTTAAGTCATTATCAAAGATTTTAGGATTAATTTCATTTTTGTTCCTGAATTATAGATCAAGTCTTTATTTTAGTTCCTGACCTTAAAGCATCGCAAAATCAGTTCTTGAATTATCAATTTATCTTACGATAAACCTTCTGTCCAAAACACACATAAAAAAGGAAGAAGAAGAAAATTTACCACATGAAGATCACGTATGCACAAGATCTGTGTGTTTTAAGAATCAGCTTCTAAATTTAAAATCTATATCTAACAAAAGCTTTTGTCGCGTGAAAAAGAAAATATATATGTTGATTAAAACATACTTTAGATTTCATGTATCAACTACAATATATTTTCTTTTAATATTATTTTTCATCGAAGGACTATTACGGGATAATTTTGACAATCTGACAATTAATTTTATGACATTTTAAAAATTTAAAGATTAAAATAATATTGGACCTATAATTTATGGACCAAAAGAAAATTAACCAAGAATCTACGCACTAGAAGTTTTTTTTTTTTTTTTTTTTTCGAGAAATATATAAGAGCTTACTTGGCCTTTTGATGCCCATCACCTATCTTGAAGTAGCCAATTGATGTCAATACTCAATAGTTAAAAAACGTAGCCAATTGATGCCAATAGTCGCAGACTTAATGCTACTTTGTTTCCTCTTTCCCCAAACTTTAGCTTTGTTTGGTAGAATAGAAAAGGAAGAGGAAGGAAATTAGAGGAAGAATTTTAGAAAGGAAAATGAAATTATTTGGTTGAGAGGAAATTGAGAAAAATATGGAAATTGAAAATCTATTAGACCACCATTTTTTAATTTTTTTTTATTATAAAAGAAAAATGAATAGTCGTTTCATATTGATTTTTTATTTTATGTATCAATGGTTAGAAAAGAGAATGTTCAATTTTTTTTTGTCGAGAAAATGTTTATAATTAAGATGTCGTTTGGTTGGTCAATTTGAATAAAATTTTTGGAGTTATTTTAATTAGAGTTAAGTTTTTGAAATTGTATGTTTACTTGAAAATAAATTGTTTGGAATCAAAAAGTTTAAGCCCACGTTTGGTGATATAGTTAAGTTTAAACTCAAATGTACTTTACGGTTGGTTTTTTTTGTCTTCTTCTGAAAAAATCAACAAAATTATAACTAATTTTTAAAAAGTCAATCAATTTCAAATTAAAAAAATTTAAGAGTGTCATAAATTTTTTTTTTTTTTTGAAATGGATAATGTTATAGATATTAACTATGACTACAAGTTTATTTATAAAATAAAAAATAAAAAAAACTGTGACTTCAAGTTTTTACGTATCAATTGACGATATCAATATAAAAAAATATTTTAATTTTTATTGATATAGTAATTACGAGTTTAATACCCGTGCGGGGAAGGAAGAAGAAAAACAAAAAAAAAATTTGAGTATTATATAATAAAAGCAGTTAATTTAATATATAGATTATACGGGGAGGGCAAGAACAAAACAAAAATGGAAAAAATTGAGTATTATATAATTAAAGCAGTTAATTAAGTATATAAATTTATAATTATAGTAAGTATATTTTTTTTAGTATTTACTATTATAAATATAAAGTACATACATTCATATTTATAAGCATAATTGTTTTGAATAAAAAATTTCAAAAAATAAATAAAATTAAAAAAATTTGAAATATCAAGGAATAACAAAATTGTGGGGTAAATTTAATTAAAAAAAACCAATTAAATTAACAAATAAAGATAAAAGTGAATATAAATTTTAAAAATTTATTTCTAAAGATTATAGATATAAATATAAAGAAACTTATTGAACATTTTGTTTGAAAAAAAGAAGAAAAAAAATAAAAGAAGTCAAAGAAAAAAAAATCATATATTAAAATACAATATTAAGGGTAAGAATTGTTGTTAATAGAATAAAATATAATAATATATTGTTATTAAAAATCAGAAAGAATAAATAAAATTAAAACTTTTAAACTTAAATAGTCAAAAAAAATTTAATAACTTAAGTAAATTTATAAATTTAAACAAAATTAATTAAATGAATAAATAAACATAGAAATGGATTAAATATTTTTAAAAAATTTAATTTTAAATAATAATATTAATATATGACATAAATAATAATTTAGCTATAATAACTATAAATATACGTTTTTGATAATTACGTTTCATTATAGTAGAAAATTTATTTATTAATTTTAACTTTATTATAATTTTATAGACCATTTTATATTTTAAAATTTCTGTAAATTATTATTTAATTTCAAAATTTTTTAGTTAGTTTGTTTATTTTGAATATTATAATTTAATTGTATTAATTTATTCTTTAAATGTATTATTCTGTTTTTTATTCGTTAAATTTTTATTAATTCAATAATTTAAATTTTTAAATATTATTTAACGTATATAATTTTATTTTTTATAATTGGAAATAATTTAATAAAATATACTTTTTTATCTTATGATTTTTTTTTCTATCTTTTTTTTTTTAAAATTTATTTTAATGTAGATATAAATATCTTTTACTCCCTCTCTATCTCTATCTCTATCTTTCTTTCTCTTTCTCTTTCTCTTTCTCTTTCTCTCTCTAATGATCGGGTTTCTCTCTCTTTCTCTTTCTCCCTCTCTCTCTAATGACCGGATAATGCCAAAAGGGCAAAACCGATAAGTTACTGTGCATTCGGTAAAAAGCAGGGAAATTTGAAGGGCAAAAGCACATTTTACTGTACATTTTACTATTTTTGGGTACTGTAGATATTGTAGCTACTGTGCGGTAATGTAGCTAAACCCAAAAATGAAAAGAAAAAAAATCAAAAATACTGTAGATTACTGTTCACTGAATAGTAAAAGTTAACATCTCTTAGTACATTACGAAGTTAATACCCGTGCATTGCACGGGGATAGAAGGAAAAAAAATTTTGAGTATTATATAATAAAAGTAGTTAATCAAGATATAAATTATATGGGGAATGAAGAAAAAACAAAAATGAAAAAAATGGAGTATTATATAATAACAATAGTTAATTGATTAACATATAGATTATAATTATAATAAGTATAATTTTTTTAGTATTTATTATTATCATATTAAAGTACATATATTTATATTTATAAGTGTAATTTTCTTGGAATAAAAAAGTTCAAATAGTAAATAAGGAAAAAATTTGAAATATCAAAAGGATAATAACATTGTGGGATAAATTTATTTAAAAAATATAATTAAATAATAAAATAAACGTGAACATGAATGGAAATTTAAAAAATTTATTTGTAAAGATTATAGATATAGATATAAAAGAAACTTATTGAGCATTTTTGTATTAAGAAAAAGACAGCAAAAATAAAAAAAGTCAAAGGGAAAAAAGTATTAGATATTAAAATAATATATTAAGTGTAAAATAATTGTTAATAGAATAAAATATGAGAATACATTATTATTAAAAATCAGAAAGAATAAGTAAAATTAAAACTTTTAAACTCAAATAGTTAACAAAATTTTAATAAATGAGGTAAATTTTTTTTAAACTTAAATAAAATTAAATAAATGAATAAATAAATTTAGAGCTAGGTTAATATTTTTTAAATTTTAATTTTAAATAATAATATTAATATATGGCATATATAAGAATATAGTTATAATAAATATAAGTATACATTTTTGATAAAAATGTTTTATTAGAGTAAAAAAATTATTTAGTAATATTTATTTTATTATAATTTTATAGACTTTTTTATATTTTGGATTTTTTGTAAATTATTATGTAATTTCAAATTTTTTCGTCAGTTTTTTATTTTGAATATTATAATTTAATTGCATTAATTAATTTTTTAAATGTAATTTTTTTTGTTAAATTTGTATTAATTTAGTAATTTAAATTTTCAAATATTATTTAATATATATTTTTATTTTTTATAACTGGAAATAAATTAATAAAATATAAATTTTTATTTTATGGTTAATTTTTTATCTTTATTGTTTTAAAATTTATTTTAATGTGAATATAGATATTTTTGAGTCTTTTTTGTTTTATTTTTTATTTCTTTTTTTCTCTAATGGTTGGATTTTTTTTTCTCTTTCTCTCTTTCTTTTTCACTCTGTTTAATGACCGGATAATGTCAAATGGGTAAAACCGGTGAGTTAGTTTGTATTCGATTGAAAGCACAAAAATTTGAAGGGTAAAAGTGTTATTTTGCTGTATAATTCATTGTTTGGGACTGTAGATGTTGTAGTAAAATGGAAAAATGAAATGGAAAAAAGCATTGTAGTGCATTGTTTATTGAAAAGTAAAGTGCTGCGATATTGTAGCAAGGTAAAAAAATTGGGGGGTCAAAAAGGAAAAAAAGTACTGTAGCGAACTGTTTATTAAATAGTAAAAGTTTACATTCTTTTAGTATATTACCAGTGGTATCTGCGACATAAAGTCAACCTGTATATGCATAATTATAATAGTTTAGTAATTAGTGATATAAATTTATAAGTTTTTTTAATTTAAGAGAATGAGATTTTTTTTTTTTGTCGTACATATACTTAATTACCTTTATATTGGTTGGCCACCATTGTTAGAAATGCGACTACAACTGGTTCGAAGATTGTTTGGATTGCATTTTGATAAAAATTTCATCCAAGTTCTTCTCAAAGGGTGGACACTAAGCATTTCATCTCTGTTGAATAAAATAAATACAAATTAATAATATATTAATAATAAATTACGGAATTTTTAGAAATATAATTTTAATAATATACTATTTGTAATTACCTGATATTTTGAATAGTGACACTTTGTCTTTTGACTGATGTTTCATTTATACAGATTCTTTTATACTCCCGATGGAGATGATGTGATCAATTAGATCTAATTGAACATGATAATTGAAAACTCATTAGTTATTAATTTGTATAAAAATAATTTATTGATTATTAATTATATATTAACAAATATGAATATTAAATATGATTTACCTGATAGGAAATTATTAATGTCGACTTTTTGTGTAAGTTCATTGAACTCCACAAAATTGAATTTGAGTTGAAGTATTTCTGGTATGTCGTCTTTACATTTTTGAAAACAGTAGATATTGCAAATTTGAATATTGCATGTGAGGAACGATCTTGTATCTTTGTTGGTTGTAAGAAATAAAGCTGTCTATTGCGTCATCCTGTAAAATAAAAAAAAATATTAATTATATATTAAAAAATAAGCAAACAGATTTTTTTATAAACATGATAATATTAATAAAAATAAAATGAATTACCTGTTTTTGAAGTAGTAAGCAGTTTAAGCTTATTAGTTTTTCAGTTTTTGTCATCTCTGTTTCTCCATAGTCAACCTGCTTGATATATATTGTTTAATATGTTTTTGTTGGTTTTAGTACTCGTATTGGATTGAATATTTTTATAAATTGGAACAGTATATATAGAAATATATGTTTTAAAGTTTAAGGAATACAAATTTTATTATGTTGTAAAGCTGATTAAAAAGAAATGAATATTATTTTATTTTTTTTAATAGATATATATCATTTTGATGAATATTGTGCAATATTTCTTCATAAACAATGTTTTCCACATAATTTGGATATTTATTAATTGAATCATGTATTAAAATATGTAATCCATTTGGTGAAGTCACTCTGGATAAAGCAACATATAATTAGCCATGACTAAAAATTTCATCTTCTAAATATAATCGATTTTATTTAAAGATTGGCCTTGACTTTTATTTATTGTCATTGCATAACAATTTTTAAAGGAACTTGTCGCCTTTTTAAAGTAAATGGCCATTTTGATTCACAAACTGTCATTTCTATTCTTGGTATATATACTTTTTCATTTGTATATTAGAGTTAATTATACGTCCTTCCACAATTCTATTGTTAATTGTGTGATAATCATTCTAGTACCATTACATAAAACCCATTGATTGATTAAGATTTCGCATTAACATAACAGGAATTCCAATTTTAAGTTTCAATTCATGTGGAGGTAACCCATTAAAATTAAGAGTATGTAAACAATTCAGTGGGATATAAAACATTTAATTTCGTCGATATTTCCAGATGATAAAAGAATAGTATCACAACTGTAATAAATTTTTGTATCTGTAGGTACTAATGATAATATATATTTAGTTTATTTCATCAGTTGTTTTATTTTTAGGTGTTATAATCGCACGTTGTTTTAAATAATTAATATCTTGAAAGTTATTTTGAAAATCATCATGTATTATTGTAGAAATGTGTTCAATATAATTTGTATTGTGTTGTATTAAATATTTTTCAGGTATTATAATCCAGGTAGCATCTTCATTTTCTGGATCTTTTATTCCATTTATTGTTCCATCACCAACATTTAAAATCCATTCTGAAAAATTAGTAATTTCTATTTGTTCTTCCATAGAGTAATTATTTCTTTTTAATCGCATATTTTCTGTTAAAGTAAGTATACGAAAATATGGCCAAAGATAAGAATTATTTATAGTTACATCAATAATATTTTCTTTTGTGCCATTTGGGACAACAGGTAATATTTGTCTAAAATCACCACCTAAAATAACTGTCATTCCCCCAAAAGGATGATTAAAATTATTTTTTAAGTCTTGCATTGTTTTATATAAAGCTTCAAAACAATATTTGTTAGTCATAGGTGCTTCATCCCATAAAATTAATGTAGTTTTTTCTATTAATTTTGCTAATTGAGTAGATTTTTTTATTTGGCAAGTTGAAAATTCGTCGATTGAAAGAGGTATACGAAATCTTGAATGTGCAGTTCGACCTTTTGGTAACAACAATGATGCTATTCCGGATGATGCTACAGCTAATACTATTTCACCGTTTGATCTAATTTTACTAATAATAGTATTACATAAGTATGTTTTTCCTGGTACCTCCATAACCATATATAAAAAATAGATCGTCATGTTTATCTTTAATAGCTTTTAAAATTTCGTTATAAATAAATATTGTTCTTCATTTAAGTGTTGTACTAAATGATATTTTCTTCTTTTAATTTATATATATCATAATTGAGTTATTCTCTTAAGAGATTATTGTTTAAATCTTCGATTAACGATCCAGTTGGAAGTGGAAGATTATAATGTGATAAAGAAGATGAACTTAAATTTAATAATTTCTCTAATTCATATAATACATAATTATATAATTCATTTTCTGGAATTTCAAAATTTGGATTGTTAAATAATTGTCTTATTTTGTATAAAATATCTTCACACATTAATTCCAATGTTTTTCAAGAAATTTTGTTGTATCAAAAATATTACAAAATAATAATATAATAATAAAAAGTTGTCGAAGTTGAATAGATGTTGACCAAAATGATGCTTCTTTTATTGATTCATCCCATTCTTTATCATCTCCTAATAAAACCTAATGCATAGCAAGCCATTTGATTTGTAGGATAAATTATATCATTTACTGTTCTAAGTGATTGAAAACTTGTTGCTCTTTTTGATAATTTAATAATAATTTTAAGTAATATAATTCACCTGAACCTGGATGAATATAAAATGTTCTTCCTATAGTATGACCATTTTGTCGAGGAGTCCAAATCTTATTTTTATTATTCCATACCCATTTTGTTGGAAATTCTGTATAAGTAAGTTCTTGAGCATCTTTATTAGTTTTGTTAATTTCCATCCATTCTGTTAATGTTATTTTTTCAATTTGTGGTTGCTGTATTATATTTTGAAGTTGTTGATTTTTATTAAATGTGATATTTTGCATGTTTGGTAAATGAATAGATAGTCGTTGAACAGCTGTGTTTCTATTGTGAATTGAATATTCAAATATTCTCCAAATTGCTTCATAAGGTGTGGATATATCGACAATTAAGATAAGTTTTTATTTCATCAACTTCTTTATAAGTTGTTGTTTCGTTATTTTCAGTAATAACATTATCTTCAATTACAGCTCGTATTCTATCGGGACATTTTGTAAGATATTTAAATAAATATTTAATTAACATAGATTGAGAACATATTTCAACATTAATGTGAGCACTATATTTTAGGCATAATGTTCGATTATAGGGGAACAACATATCTATTATCAAGTTTAATACCTTCTTTTATAATATTAAATTCTGTATCTCTGCGAACGATAAATAACAAAACCATTTTCTTCTATAGTTGTTTCATTTTTATTTGTTTTGGAAATTTTTTTGAACATTTGGAGTTTTTCATACATGGTGCATTTGTTTTTGCATATCCACATGGTCCATGTATCATATATTCTTTTATAATTTTATGACCTAAGGATCTTTTATTGGATCTGGTATTTCAGCTGAAATAATTTGATCTATTTCTGTACCATTATGATATTTATGTTCAGGATGTAACCAAAATAGCATATGACAATGAGGCAAACCACGTTTTTGAAACTCCACAACATATAGATCTGAAAAAGGACAAAACGTTAAAGAAAAAATTATTAATTTCTTAATTTATCATGATAAAAAATAATATAATAATAAGTAACACATTTTTTGTAATTTAAAATAAATTAACTCAACCTGCTATTATAGTTCCAAAATATCACCTGATTTTATTGTAGTTAACAAATGATTAATTTTGTTTTAAATATTCTACTTATAATATTTGGACTGTCTTCGGATTTTTGTCCTGCAATTATAATGTAAACTTCTTTTGATTTCTGGTCATTTAGGATTACATGTAAATGTTAAAAATATATCAGGATTTCCATAATGTCTACAAATCGCCATTGCATCTTGATAATTTTGAATCATATATCTTGGACTTCCAGTATAAGATGATGGTAAAATATTCTTTTTCCTATCGCTTCTTGCGTTTGTATACCTCTAATTATAGCATCTTGGATCCTTTGTAAATTTCAGATCTTAAACTATTTTGATTTTGTCTAACATAATCTAAACGATCTTCTTCAATAGAAGCATAACTATCTACAATATATTGTTGAAAAAGTCGTCCAGCTCTAAGTAATGTATTTCCTTCATGTAATCGTTGTTGAAATTGAAAAGCATAAAAAGATCTCATTGATATTCGATTTCTACGTGGTTGTTTACCAGTAAAATTTGGATTACATTCTATATTAGCTCTATATCATCTTCTCCATAAGAAAATAATAATGGATATTGTAATGCCATATAAGATGGATGAAGTTTATTGATTCTTTGTAATTCTCCAGTTTGACCATGAATAATAATATCTCTACCATTCTCATATGAACCAAAATCTCCAACAATTAAACCACCTATATCTGTTGAAGTTGGAAGATCATATTGTGTACTATCTCCTTGTCTTCTTCTAATTAATCTTAATTTCATTGATGGTATATTATTATTTTTATAAACGTCTCTAACACTTCTAAAAAGTTGAACTAATTTGTTTATTTCATCTAACATCAAAATTAATTTTTTAACAATAATCTCATTTAAATTATTTTCATTATTATTATTTGAGAAGGTTGCTATTCTGTTTTGAATTTCATTATTTGTATCGTAAATATATAATTGAGCGAATTTTGGAGGGTTATTATCAATTGGAAGTAAAGATCCTATTAAATGATGAATTGTCCATTAATTTTAAAATATATGGTCCAGTTGATTTATTAATATTTGATTCAATATTTACTCCAAATGAAGTAAAGGCAAACATAGAATTATAAACTCTAATATTTTTTCTAAAATTTGTACTCAAAGGTCCTCCATAATAATTTAAAAGTTCATCTAAAATTGCTGATGTTTTTTTTTCTTAAAGGTATCATAATTTTTCCATTTTGACAACATAAAGAAAATTTTGGTGGATATGTATTTTGTGTTTGTTCATTTTTCCAAATAATGATCCACAGTATTCACAGACACAATTACAATTTCCAATATCTATATATTCATTATTAATATATATAAAGAAATTGTGTAAAAAAAAAAAAGGAAAAAAAAGTTAGTAAATTTTTTTTATTAAATTGTGTAATAGGGGGGAAAAAAAAGGAGTTTAAGGTAAGGAAATACTTTCTTCATTTGATGATGAGTTATGACCTTCTGAAGATGGATTTGATGTACCTTCGTTGTTACTATGAGTTGAATATAATTGAATAAGTCTATTTTGAACACTAGTAATAATTTCTGTATTTGATTCTTCAAATTGGTTCATTACAAAATGTATATTTCTGATGTGGATGCCTCATGATCATTTGCACACTCTTGGTTTTTATAACATCTTGAACGTTTTGAATAATTGTTATTACTATTTGTTTTTCTTTTCATTTTGCTTTATTTAATTTTTAAATATAAATTATCAAAAGAGTAATATAAAATGTTGTTAACAGATAAATATTATCAATAAGAAAAAAAAACCGATATACAATTTATTTAGAGCCAATAAAAAATGAAACAGTAATATAATAACAATATTAAATATAAAATATTAAAAGAAGATTCAGCAATAACATTTTTTTTATTGTAATAAAATGTATAATACATTCTAAATAAAGAGTATAAATAATAAAATAAATAAACAATCCGAATATTTAACAACAAAAAATTTACTAACCTAAATGAATATAATTAGAAAAATAGAAAAGTTAAATTAATTTTATAAATAAATATAAGAATATGTTTTATATTTAATAAGTTTAAATTTAAGGTACAGTATTAACATATAATATTTATAAGAATCTTGTTAATAAATAGGTATAAAAAAATATCACATATTTAATATATCTATTTATGTATAACATTTGTAATAATTTGTGTACAATTATTTTAAATATATATTTTTTATAATAAAATTTATCACGGAGAGTTAAAAAAAAATGTTATCTATCTAATTTGTTCTAAAGTTATATGTAATTATTATTGATTTCCTAATATTATAAGTTGTTTGTATTAATTTGATTTCCAAATAAGTTAATTTAGGTTTAAATATTTTTTTTCCTTGTGAAATTTATTAAAATTTAACATTTTATAATTTTAAAATATTATTTTATTTTTGTAATTTTATTTTATATAAAATTAAATGAATAGAATATTATTGTTTAATTTATAGTTTAATTTATTTAGTTGTTGTTTTTTTTTTGTTAGAATGTATTTCATTATTATTTGATTTTCTGATATTATAATTTAGTTATATTAATTTAATTTTTAAATTACTTAATTTATTTCCATTTTTTTTAAGTAGATTTTTTTAATATTTAACATTTCGTAATTTTTAGGAATAATTTGATTTTTGCAATTTTGTTTTACGCAAATGAATGAATAAAATATTAGTCTTTAGTTTATATTTTAATTTATTTAGGTTTTATTTTTTTTCCTGCTATATATGATATTGTTTAATTAAAAATTTTAATGTATTTGTTAAATTAAATTGTTTTATTATGTTAAGTGTTGTTAAATTTTTTAGGTTATTAAGTTTGTTTCAAATCAGGATTTTATAATTTTTATATGTTTAATTTTTTGTTTTTCTCTCTATAATTTCTTGAATTTATTATTTTGCAATTTATATGTATTATTATATTTTTGTAATGTTATATTATTTAAAAATAATTGGAGTAAATTACTTTAACCTTCTTAATACATATATTTGTAATTACAAAGTTTCTATTGTTTGTTTTAATTATACAATCCTGTACAGGTGATGGAAAAGTTTATGTTTAATTTTAATTATTGTTATTATATAATAATTTATGAAAATGTTATTTTGTAACCTAGGGAGTTATTATTATTATTTTTTATATGAAAACCTACGTTTATTTAATTAAATAATGAGCAACTTACGTTTAATTATGTTGTATAACAAAACATGAATTTATACTGAATAAAAACTTTAATATAGATTAATAAAAAACGTCATTTTTTAAATTATTAAGTAATGCTATATCTTTTTTTTTTTTTTTTTTTTTTGCCTCAGAAACCTGAATTTTTTTTTGTTTGGTAAAATTTCTATTAATGAAATGAAATAATGAATAAAATAAGTTATGCTAAGTAATCATTAAATATCTTATAGCTAAAAAAAAATTTATCCATACAAATAAAAACTATATAATTACATAATAAAAAAGTTAAATTATACAATTAAGATGACAATAATTTACAATCATAAAACTATTTAAGTACAGAAATTCTTATAATAAATTAAATATTACAACAATGTACTGCCTAAAAAAAAAAAAAAGAAACTTCCCGGGTAATAGAAGAGAGAACGAAAAAAAAAGAGAAAGGAAAAAATCAAAATATACAACAACAAATCAACAAAAGATGAAAATAGTAATAAAACATCATAAAAGCACAGAAAGTTAAATATGTATTACACTGTGATACACAATAATGTAAATGCATAACTAAATATAAAAACATACATAAACATATATAGTACAAAAAATAAGGAAAAAAGTTTTATAATATATTTTATATTATGCTCAGATCTTATTAATATTATCTTTTAGTAATAACCATAATACAATCAACCTTATCTTCCACGGCTACCAAGTGTGATGTCTGGGAATGTGTCAAAAAGAAAGAAGGGGGGGAAAGAAAGAAAAAATGAAAAGTTTACAAAAGTTTTGCCAAAAGAAAGAGAACAACAAAAAAAGAAGAAGAACGGTCATTATAGATAAAAAGAGGAAAAACAGTTGCAAAATATTTTAATAAGGTGGAAACAGAATTATATAATATGTAATAGTTAGGGGATGCAGAAAAGAAATTCAGCACGAAGTCCCAAACACCCACGGCAACCATAAAGATGGTCAAATAACTTATGCATTATATACAATCGATAATACCATATTCAACATCATATACCAAATTAAAAAGAAATTTGGTATATGCATCATTATACAGGTAAATAGAGATCATCATAGCATATAAAAATTGTAATCCAAAATTTTTTGTTAAAAATATTTACACCAACAAAAATGGGAATCAGAGAAGGATAATAACAATAATAAACATTATAAAAACACATAAACTCAAATATGCATCACACTATGATATACACTGATCTAAATACATAACTAAATATACAAACATAAATAAATATATATAGTACAAAAAATGATAAAACAATTTTTATAATATATTTTATACTATGCTCAGATCTTTTTAATATTATCTATTAGTAATAACCATAATACAATTCAACCTTATCTTCGACGGCTGCCAAGTGTGATGTTTGGGAATGTGTCAAAAAAAAAAAGAAAGGGGGGAAAGAAAGAAAGAAAATGCAAAGTTTAGAAATATTTGCGAAAACAGAGAGAACAACTAAAATAGAAGAAATGGTCATTACATTATAGATAAAAAGAGGGAAAACAATTTCAAAATATTGTAATAGCATAGAAACATAATTATATAATATGAATACTATTACATGATGACGAAAAGAAAGTCAACACAAAGTCCCAAACACTCACGACAACTTTAAAGATGGTCAAATAGTTTATGCATTATATACAATCGATAATACCATATTTAAC
Organism: Ficus erecta; assembly: GCA_008635985.1. Classification (NCBI taxonomy): domain Eukaryota; kingdom Viridiplantae; phylum Streptophyta; class Magnoliopsida; order Rosales; family Moraceae; genus Ficus; species Ficus erecta. The sequence goes on along the minus strand of BKCH01001417.1, from coordinate 166,260 downwards.
ATCATATACCAAATTAAAAAAGAAACTTGGTATATGCATCATTGCTGAGGTAAACAGAGATCATCATAGCATATAAAAACTGTAATCGAAATTTTTTTGTTAAAAATATTTACACCAACAAAAAATGGGAATCAAAGAAGGATAATAACAATAATAAAACATTATAAAAACACAGAAACTGAAATATGCATTATACTATGATATATACTAATCTAAATACATAACTAAATATACAAACATACATAAATATATATATGTTACAAAAAATGATAAAACAATTTTTATAATATATTTAATACAATGCTCAGATCTCATTAATATTATCTATTAATGGTAACCATAATACAATTCAACATTATCTTCCACAGCTACCAAGTGTGATGTTTGGAAATGTGTCCAAAAGAAAAAAACGGAAAAAAAAAGGATGTAAGGTTTATAAATATTTTCTTTAAACAGAGAGAACAAATAGAATAGCAGAAATGGTCATTACTAATAAGAACAGGAAAAACAGTTTCAAAATATTACAATAGTATGGAAACAGAATTATATAATATGAATACCATTATAGGATGACAAAAAGAAATTCAACACAAAATCCCAAACACCCACGGCAACCATAAAGATGGTCATATAGTTTATGGAACATATACAATCGATAATACCATATTCAACATCATATACCAAATAAAGAAGAAATATGGTATATGCATCATTGCAGAGTTAAACAAAGATCATCATAGCATATAAAAATTTTGATCAAAAATTTTTGTTAAAAATATTTACACCAATAAAAGACTGGAGTCAGTAAAGGATGAAAAGAAAATAAAAAGAGAGGAAAAAAAATACAGAAAAGGAACAGAATAGAAAACAGTCAGGTTGTCATATAAAACGACATAGAAAAAAAAAGAGCGAGGAAAAGAAAAAAACAGGGAGGGGAAAAAAAATCACAATGGAACGAATATTAAATCTATTTACAATATTATCATCATCACAATAAACATACTGACATAATATATAAATCAATAGAAAAACCGACAAAAAAATTATTAACAATATAGAAAATGAAAATAACAAACAAGACTCATTAAAAGTTTTGAATGAATACAGTACCTGGATAATAGAACAGAGCAGTCTTCAACAAAAGTCAATCAAGATTCAGAACAAACCACTTAAGGAGGATTCTACAGAAGCGTTAATGGCGGAAAAAACGGATGAAGCAATAGATGAAGAAATCTTGTTTACAAAAGAGAGCCAAATAAATGAAAAGAGTTGGTGCAAAAAACAAAAACGATGAGGAAAGGTATTTGGAGATAACAGATAAATAAAAACAAAAATTAGCATAATGACTTGCATTAATGACGGGAGTACAATGGGGAAAAATTTTACTCAAGGTAATGATGAACAGTAACCCACAAACCCTTAACAAATGACAAAATTACAACAGAGAGAAAAAAAAGTGATAATATAAAAACATTAAATGTGAAAGACAAATTTTGGAAACTGTAATCATAACCACATAACTAAACAGTAGCAAAATTTAGGAATTGGTTCGAACGTAATTATATTATCACTTACCACAATTATTAAATTTCTTATTAATTTGTTAAAACAGAGTAAAAAATCATGATAATGAAACATCATACACATTAAGGCAACTATATTAGAATTGCAAAGAAATTCAAGGAAATTTTAACCGGGAAGGAAAAAGACCTAAAAATTACATATTTAAAAATTAAAACGGAAAATATCGTCAATGTTGCTCTGCATACATCTATTTGTCCATTCTGTCAGCATTGGCATTGTAAGCTGCAAAAACCATTTAGAAAAAATAAACAAAAACAAAACAGGGGAAACAATATCGAAATCAAATAAACCCAAGGAAAAAAAACATTTTAACAGACCTAATATTTTTTTTTTACATTTTTTCTTCTGCCTTTCTTTTAAAATATGATAAAACATATCAGTGAATACTCGTGATAAAAAAAGGAAAAAATGTTTCAAAAGTAGAAACACAAACCGAAATATCATAAAAATTCCAAAAAACGAAACAACAGTAACAATGAAGGCAAAAGTGCAAAATTCAAAAGGATAAAATAAAATCACCCACAGCCTGCATGCATGTTACATTAATATGATATCCAACACTCTTAACGCCTCTTGGGAGTTCTCACATTGTTGACCTTGCAGAGCATTTGTAATTGCTCGCATGAGAATTTTTCCACCAAAGTTAATTTCCACTTTAAAAGTTTTTGACTGATACTGTTGGCACATTTTTTTTTCAGTCATTTTCAGATGGACCACCATGACCGTTAGTACTACGGATTGTATTTTTCTTATACCAAAACGAAGGAGAAAAAAAAGAGAGTAAAAGCTAATGAAGCCATGATAGGTAAGAAATCATTTAGTAACACGCAACACATCTATCTCTCTCCTGAAACATCATCAAGCACAACAGTGAACTCAAGTTCGTTTCCTGCAGAAAAGCCAATTGTAAATAAGTTGTTGTCACCATCATAGGTGAAGTCTTTATCACCTGAGCAACAATAAAACACAAAACAATAGAATAAACAGTAGAATGTACAGTTTTAACACTCTCGTCCTTTGTGGTCCCAAGAGGGGGAAAGAAAAAACCAACATTCACAAATCACGATTTGCAAATAAGGGAAAAAAAGTCTAAAATCAAAACTTACGACTCAGACAAAATCAAATAAAGAGAACGCAAGAGAAAAATTCATTCAAAAGTTTTACCTTCATTCCCTCCTCCCCTCAGCACCCCCCGAAAGAAAAAACTTTCAAAAATTAGGGTGTGAAGATAGGAAAAAAAAAAAACATAAATCAAAGCTTATCATCTCCAAAAACCCAGTAGCAAAACTACGGAAAAAAATTCCAGAAGATAAATAATCTGAGAAAAGAAGAAAAAAAAAAAAAAAAAAGAGGCAGAATAGTTAACAAAAATAAAACTTCGAACCAAAAAAAAAAAAACCATCAACAATGCAATCCGAAACGAACAAAAAGAAAACGATCCACCAAATACTACAAAACAACTCTAAAATTTAGGGCTTGAACAGAAAAAAACGCAAACGGGAAAAAAAGATAGAGAGAGACAGAGCAGTAAAGACAAAGAGAGAGAAAGAAAACATAAAATATAGAGAGACAAAATGGACAACCATAATCAACCGTGAAAGATAAAAAGCGAAGGAGAAAATAAGATCTTGCAGAGCAAGACTTCGAAGAAGAATAAAGAGAAACAAAGAACGGTACAGAGGGAAAAATCGAGAAATCTAAAATAGTGAGGGAAAACAAAAGAGAAAATGGTGAGCAGAAGAGAGAGGAGCAAAGGGTAAATAGGGTTTCCACGGCGGTAACGAAAGGGGAAATAGGGTTTTGCAGAGCAAAGTTTCGAAGAAGGAGAAAGAGAGAGAGAGAACAGTAAGAGAGAAAAACCCAAAGAAGCAAACACTTGAGAGAGAAAATAAAAAAAAGAATGGGCGTCAGAAGAAAGAAGGCGAAAAGGCAGGTGGGCAAATAGGGTTTGGAGAACAATTTCGCCCAATCACTATACAAACAGTTTTCCAAAGGCAACGAACGAAGGGTAAAACCGTCCTCATAACATTTTGAGGGCAAAATTGTCTATTCACTATGCATTACTGTAGATTAAACTACAGAAAACATAAAAAGAGGGAAGACATTGTTAATTACTGTTTAAATAACAGTGAAAGCCTCTTTCACTTCAATATATAGCGAGTTTAATACATGTGCATTGCATAAGAAAAGGAAAAAAAAAAACAAAATTTGAGTATTATATAATTAAAATAATTTGTTCAATTAAATATTACAATTATAATCAGTAAAATTTTTGTTAAACTTTTTTCTTTGATACTGAACATGCAATATCAAGATGATAATAACACTAATAATAAAAAAGGTGAAAACTAAAGCAAAACTATAATTTTTTTTCCCCTCAATTATACTTATTTAAAGGGAAAAATTTAAAATGGAAAAAAAAAGGGCAAAAAAAAAGGAAGATAAAATTTTTCGATTGAAAGCAATTCCAAAAAATAATTCTTAACAAAAATATTATAACAAAATAAAATATATATATTTTATTTGATAAGTTTTTGAAAGATGCAAAATCTAAAATAAAAAAATAGAAAAAGAGAAAAATTTATTTGGTCATATATATCTAAAAAAAGGAAAAAATTAAGGAAATTTTTAATATAGGAAAAAAAAAATAGAGAAACAAATTGTATATCGAATGATTAAAAAATAAAGGCATGTTTAAAAAAGAAAAAATAAATAAATAAAGCATGAAAAAATAAGGAAGATAATATATTTACAATAATTTTTAGAATTAAGTTTGTTTTTTGGGATATTTATATTTACATTAAAATGTCTGAATTGTATATATTACTATAGATATATATTTATATTTATACATAGAAAAAGTCTTGAAGTAACAAATATTTTTCTTGTACAATCATCTAGCATCACTCATGTTTAATTTTTTTCGCCTTCTCCTCCGATCTGTCATAATAAAAATATTTTTACGTGTTAATAAGATGACATTTATATTTAATATATAAATTAAAATAAATTTATTAATTTATTGTGTAATTATATAGAAAAAATAACATTACCTGATTTCTTTCCGTTTTTTTACTGGGTCACTTGGCGATACAATTTCACCATGCGATAGAAGAGTTTGATGTTGAGGACTAAAACAATAATATATAAAATTAGATGATAATTAATAATATAAAAATATATATATTAAAATAAATAATGAAAAAATTAATATTAAAATATAAGTAATAATATACCTTGATTTAACTTCTTCGACGACAGGTTCGGTAAAGATTAGTTGTTTTTTTGCAGTTTTTTTGCTTCCTAACTGAGGTGTCTCGGGATTAATAAAAATTGATGATGGCGGAATTTCTTCAAATGATGTTGTTGTCGGTGCAGGTAACAACATTGGTTGTATGTCATCGTCAAAAGTTTTTACAATGACTGCATCAATGAAGGCACCTCGTAGACGAAATTGGATCACAAATATTTTTGATATGCCTTTCAATTGGTTCAAAATAGGAGGAAGAACGGCTGGATCAGTATATCCCTCTTGGATCGTCAGGATGGAGCATGGTTTGTTTATTAATGATTGAACTGTTTTTCCAAACATGACGATATTCATTCCTCCAGTGTTGTCTTCAATGCGTGCATTAATTTTGTACCTGTTGGAAAAGTTTAATATTTATTTAATTTTTAATTACTTTGATATTCACATATGAAAAAAAAAAAACAAATGCAAAATCTTTTTATAGAGATAAAGTATATTACCAAGTGATTGGCATAGTAGTCAAATGTCCATGATTATCGCACCACCATGATGTCCCTGATTGTTTTAGTTGTCTGTAACATCTTGGACATGAATTATAAAACCAACCTTGACGAATATCAAGCTCTGTAATAGTCGCCTTAACAGTGAATTTTGTTTCCTGTTTGATAAAATTATATTAATAATGTTAAGTATATTATTTATTTTATTTTATACATGATAATTTAATATTTACCTGCTTTTGATATGGATCTAAAGCTTGAAGTTCAGCGATTGTTGTTCGGTTGGTAATCTTTTGGTCTTCTAATGATAAAACTTGTTTGTTGATCCAGCAATAAAATCGATTCCTTGAATGGAATGGCTAAATCTATAGAAAATCAATATATTAAATAAAGTTAGTCTTTTTTTATCAATAAATATAAATAATTATAATAATTTATGACTAACAATTTATAATACCTTTTTTTTTATTTTTTTGGCTTCAGCAATGTCTGGATCAAGATAATATGAAGAACCAGCGGTGCTAGCGACATAGACCACCTATATATGGAAAATTATAATAATTAGTTATTAAAAGTATAAATGTTGTAATTTTTTTAAGTTAAAAGAATGGAATTTTTTTTTATTGTTGTATATATACTGACCCATATATTGTTTCGCCGCCATTGCTGAAAATGCTACTACAACTGGTTCAGGCATTGTTTGAATTGCATTTTCATCAAAATTTTCTCCAAGTTCTCCCCAGAGAGTGACATTCAGCGTTTCTTCTCTGTGGAATAAAATGAATAGAAACAAATAATATATTAAGAATAAATAATGAAAATTTTAGAAATATATTTTTAATAATCTATGATTTTTAATTACCTGATATTTTGAATGGCGACAGTTCATCTTTTTACTGCTCTATCATTTATAATAGATTCTTCAATACTCTTGACAGATATAATTCGACCAATCACATCTAATACAATATAATAATTAGGAAATCATTAGTTATAATTTTATATAAAATTAATTGATTAATTATTAATTATAAATTAACAACTATAAATATCAAATATGATTTACCTGATAAAAGATCATTAATGTCAATTTTTGGTGTAAGTTGGTCGAATTCCACAAAGTTGAATTTCAGTTGAGGTATTTCCGGTATACCGTCCTCAACATGCTTGAAAATAGTAGATCTTGCAAATTGTAACATCGCAACATGAGGTACGATCTTGTACCTTGGTTTGTTGTTCGTGATAAAGAAATTGCTGATTTCATATATACTGCCTATTTGTAATTTATCTGCTATGAATTCAGCATCCTTCGCACGAATAAAACCGTGTATTGCCTCATCCTGTATAAAAAAAAATATATATTAGTTATATATTAAATAATAAGCAAACATATTTTTTAAATGCATGATAATATTAATGAGAAATAAAATAAATTACATCTTTGTCAACTAATAAGCAATCAAGGCTTATTAGTTTTCCGGTTTTGTAATCTGTGTTTCTCCATAACCGGCATATTCGAACACATAATGCTTGATGTGTTTCTCCTGCTTTTAGCACTTGTATTGGACTGAACATTTCCTATAAATACAAATAATATATATAAATGTAAATGTTATTATATTATAAAACTCATTGAAACTAAATCAATATTAATTTTTTTAATAAATATCAATCATTTTTGATAAATATTGTGTAATATTTTTTTCCTCAATCGGGTATTAAAATATGTAATCCTTTTGGTGCAATCACTCTAGATAAACTAATATATAATTGGCGATGATTAAAAATTTTATTTTCTAAATATAATTCAATGTTTAAATAATTTAATTTAGTTCCAAAATTTTTTTTCCCCATGTAAAATTTTTTAAGAGTGAAAATTTTATAATTTCTAGATATGATTTTATTTCTGTAATTTTAATTTATATAAATTGAATAAATAGAATATTACTCTTTACCTCATAGTTTACTTTATTTAGTTTTTTTTCGGTTTGAATATATTTAATTATTATTTAACTTATTGATATTATAAATTAATTATATTAATTTAATTTTTAAATTAGTTAATTTAATTGCTTTTTTTTTATATAGATTTGTTTAAAACTTAATATTTTATAATTTCTAACAATTATTTCATTATAGTAATTTTGTTTGCTATAAAATTGAATGAATAAAGTATTACTTTTTATTTTACACTTTAATTTATTTAGTTTTTTTCATGTTAATATGTATGATATTGTGTTATTAAAAAATTTTGTGTAGTTGTTAAATTAAATTCTCTTAAAATGTTAACTGTTGCTTAATTTTTTGCTCCATTAAGTTTCTTTCAATTCAGTTTTTTGTGATTTCTATATGCTTAATTGTTTTTCCCTTTTTATAATTTTCTCAATTTACTAATTTGTAATTCCTTTGTATTGTCACAGTTTTATAATAGTATATTACTTAAAATTAATTGGAACAAATTATTTTAAGCTTCTTAATATATATGTTTGTAATTACAAACTTTCTATTATTCGTTTTAACCATATAATTCCGCATGGGTGTTGGAAAAATTTATATTCAAACTTAAATTATTGCTATTATATAATAATTTATGAAAATATGATTTTGTAACCTAGTCGTTGGATTTTTTTTTTTATATCAAAACTTACACTTATTTAATTAAATAATGAGCAAATTATCTTTACTTATATTCTATAACAAAATATGAATTTATACTGAATAAAAAATGTAATATAGATTGATAAAAAAACCTAATTTACTAAATTGTTAAGTAATGTTACCGGCGTTTTTTTTTCCCTCCCAAAACCTCAACTTCTATTTTGTTTGCTAAAAATTGCTATTAATCAGATGAAGTAATGAATAAATAAACTGATGCTAATTAACCATTAAATATCTTATACACAAAAAAAATGTATCCATACAAATAAAAACTATAAAATTACATAATAAACAAATTTAAATCATACAATTAAAATTACAGTAATATCTAATCATAAAACTCTTTAAATACAGAAATTCTTGTAATAAATTTGAATATTACAACAACAGACTGCGGGAAAAAAAAAAAAAAAAAAAAAAAAAAAAAAAAGAAGCTCCCCGGGTAATAGAAAGTGGGAAAAAAAAAAGGGAAAGAAAGAAATCAAATTATAGAACAACAAATCAAATAAGGATAACAACAATAATAAAACACCATAAAAACATAGAAACTTAAATATGGATTACCTTATGATATACAGAAATCTAAATACATATCTAAACATACAAACATACATAAAAATATATATAGTACAAAAAATAAGGAAAATTTTTTTGTAATATATTTTATGCTATGCTCAGATCTCATTAATATTATCTATTAATGCTTACCACAAAACAATTCAACATCATCTTCCACGGCTACCAAGTGTGATGGTTGGGAATATGTCAAAAGGAAAAAAAAAAAAAAAAAAAAACAGAGGAGGAAAAAGAAAAAAACAGGATGCAAACTTTACAAATGTTTTTCCCAAACAAAGACAACAAATAGAATAACAGACAATCATTAGAAATAAAAACTGGGAAAACAGTTTCAAAATATTACAATAGTATAGAAACAGAATCATATAATATGAATAACATTACAGGATGACAAAAACAAATTGAACACAAAGTCCCAAACACCAACGGCAACCCTAAAGATGGTCATATAGTATATGTAACATATACAGTCGATAATACCATATTCAGCATCATATACCAAATTAAAAAAGGAATCTGGTATATGCATCATTGCACAGGTAAACAGAGATCATCATAGCATATAAAAACTGCGAGCCAAAACTTTTTGTTAAAAATATTTACACCAACAAAAAATCAGAATGACAGAAGAATAATAACAATAATAAAACATCATAAAAACACAAAAACTCAAATATGTATTACACTATGATATACACTAATCTACATACATAACTAAATATAGAAACAGACATAAATATATATATTACAAAATATGACAAAACAATTTCCATAATATATTTTATACTATACTCAGATCTCATTAATATTATCTGCTAATGCTAACCATAATACAACTCAACATCATCTTCCAGAGCTACCAAGTGTGATGTTTGGAAATGTGTCCAAAAGAAAAAAAGAAAAAAGCGGGGGAAAAAAAAAAGGATGCAAACTTTACAAATGTTTTCCATAAACAGAGAGAACAAAAAGAATAGGACAAACGGTTATTATAGATAAAAAGAGGAAAAACAGTTTCAAAATATTACAATAGTATGGAAACAGAATTATATAATATGAATACTATTACAGGATGACAAAAAGAAATTCAACACAAAGTCCCAACCACCCACGGCAACCCTAAAGATGGTCAAATAGTTTATGCAACATATACAATCGATAATACCATATGCAACATCATATACCAAATTAAAAAAGAAATCTGGTATATGCATCTTTGGAGAGTTAAACATAGATCATCATAGCATATAAAAACTCTGGTCCAATACTTTTTGTTGAGAATATTCATACCAACAAAGGCTGGGAGTCAGAGAAGGAGGAAAATAAAAGAAAAAGAGGGAGAAAAAAAAAAAGAGGAATAGAATAGAAAACAGTCAAGTTCTCACATAAAACAGCAAACAAAAAAAAACCAGGAAAACAAAAAAAAAGAGGGGGAAAAAAAACCACAATGGAAAAAAAATTAAATCTGTTTACAATATTATCATCATCATAATAAACATATTGACATAATATATATAACTCAATAAAAAACCGACAAACAAACTATTAACAATATACAAAATGAAAACAACAATCAAAAGTTATTAAAAATCTTAAATAAACATAGTACCTGGATAACAGAAAAGAGCAGGCTTGAACAAAAACCAATAAAGATTCAGAACAAAGCAGTTATGGAGAATTTTGCAGAAACATTAATAGTGAAGAGAACGAATGAAGCAATAAATGAACAGATCTTGTTTATAAAAGAGAGCTGATTAAATGAAAAGAGTAGATGTAAGAGACAGAGATGGTGATGAGAAGTATTTGGAGAGAACAGATAAGCCAAAAAAGATTAACATAATTACTTGCATTAATGATAGAAGTCCAGTAGGGGAAAATTTCAGTCAAAGTTATGATGAACAGTAATGTGCGAACCCCTAACAAATCACAAAATTACAACAGGAAGGAAAAAAAACAATAATACGAAAGCATTAAATGTGAAGGACAGATTTTGCAAAGTATAATCATAAGCACATAACTAAACAGTAAAAACATTTAGCAATTGGCTCCAATCTAACTATATCATCACATACCACAATTATTAAATTTCTCACTAATTACTTAAAACAATGTAAAAAAACCATGCTAACAAAACATCACACACACTAAGCCAATTATATCAGAATTGCAAAGAAATTCAGAAAAATTTTACCCGGGGAGGGAAAACAACTAAAAATTACAAATTTAAAAATCCAGAGGCAAAATATACTCAATGTTCCTCTCCATACGTCTATTTCTCCATTCTATCAGCATTGTCATCCCAATCTACAAAAACGACTCACAAAAAATAAACAAAAACAAAACACGACAAACAATACCCAAATCAAACAAACCCAAGCAAAAGAAAAATTTCAACATACCCAATATTTTCTTTACATTTTTTACTCTGCCTTTGTTCTCAAATACGATAAAAACAGATCAGAGAATACTACTAATAAAAAAAAACAAAATATGTTTAAAGGGTAAAAAGACAAACTTAAATCTGATAAAAATTCGAAAAAAAGAAACAGAAGCAACAATGAAGCCAAAAACGTAAAATCCGAAAAGATAAAACAAAACCACCGGCAACCTCAATGCATGTTACCTTAATATGATATCCAACACTCTTTCTCGCACGAAACGATCTTGAGTTCATTGTTGTGCTTGACGATGTTTCAGCAGAGAGATGGATGTGTTGGGTATTACTGAATGATTTCTTCCCTATCATGGCTTGATTAATTTTTGCTCTCCTTTTTTTTTTTTTTTTTTTCTCTGCGTTTTGGTATAAGAACGATGGAAACTGTAGTGCTAACGGTTATGGTAGTCCATCTAAGAATGAGTGAAACAAAATGCGCCGACAGTATCAGTCAAAAACTTTTAAAGTGGAAATTACCTTTACTGGAAAAATTCCCATGCAACCAATTGCAAATGCTCTGCGAGGTCAAGAATCTGAGAAATTCCCCCCCTCCCCCCTCCGAAAGGGTGGGAGGAAAAAACCAACATTAAAAAATTAGCCTTCGAAGATAGAGGCAAAAAATTCCTAAATGAAAACTGACCAATTCGACAGAATGAAATAAAGAGAACGCAAGAGAAAAATTCATTCAAACATTCCCCCCCCCCCCCCGAAAAGGAAAAAATTTCAGAAAATCGGATTCGGAGATAAAACGAAAAATTCCAAAAATCTAAACTTACCATATCGAAAAATCCAATAGCAAAACGCATTGAAAAATTTCTAGGAGAGAAAAAAATCTGAGAAACGTAAATTAAAAAAAAAAAAAAAAAAAAACAGTAGACAGAAATCAAACCTCAAACCAAACGAAAAGAACCATCAACAACACCAACCCAAACCAACAAAAAGAGAATGATCAGCGAACACTACAAAACAACCCCAAAATCTAATCCTTGAACACAAAAAACCCAAAGAAAAAAATAACACAGAGAGACATAACAATAATGAAAGAGAGAGAAAGAAAACATAAAATATACATAGACAAAATGGACGACCATAATCGACGCTGAGAGGCAAAAACCAAAGGAGAAAATAGGGTTTCACAGAGCAAAACTTCGAAGAAGGAGAAAGAGAAATACAAAAGGGTACAGAGAGGGAAAACCGAGAACTTTAAAATAGAGAGAGAAAACAGAAGGAAAAATGGCCGCCAGAAGAGAGAGGAGAAAAGCGTAAATAAGATTTCCAGGGCGACAACGAATAGGAAAACAGGGTTTTGCAGAGCAAACCTTCGAAGAAGGAGAAAGAGAGAGAGAGAACAGTAGAGAGAGAAAAAACCAGAGATGGAAACAATAGAGAGAGAAATAGAAAAGAGGATGGGCGCCAGAAGAGAGAAGGCGAAAAGGCAGCTGGGTTTGGAGGGCATTTTCGGCAACTCACTGTACAAACAGACTCCGGCAGGCAGAGGACCAAGGGCAAATCCGTCCTAACACCAATCCGAGGCTTGAGGGCAAGATCGCCCATTCACTGTGTCCGTATTAGAGGAGCAGAAGGGCAAAACCGTAAATACACTGTCATGGGTTGTGCATTACTGTAGCACGAACTACGAAAAAAAAAAGAAAAAGAGGAGAAGCACTGTGATTTACTGTAGAAAAAACAGTAAAATCACCTTCTCCTTTAGTATATAGTAATAAAGTAATAATTTAAAATCAAATCAATTAAAAAAAATAATAACATATCACATGTCATGTCAATAGACAATGACGGAGGCAACTAATGGTTAGGGGGGGGGACTTGAATTTGTTTTCCATCTTATTAATCTCTATTCGTATGTATATCAATATTTTAGGCACGTGCAAAGTTTTTCATTGAGGATGGTCTTTCACTCACATGGTCTGTTTTTGTTAAAAATTTTATAGACATTGTGCCAAATCTGTTAAATTGGCTGGTGTTGATGGTATCTTAAGGCCTTGTTTGGTGAATGACTATGTTTAAACTAAACTGTACTTTTTTCATCATGTTTTTTGTCTTTTTTCTCCCAAAAAGTTGTTTGTCTTTTCTGAAAATTCAAAAAACTTCAAAAAAATTTACTATTTAAACTTACAAATCTTAACTCAAACTTACACACCAAACACCCTCTAAATTATATAATCCCGTTTGAAACCTGCTGCTAAAGTGAGCAAAAAACAGTAAATTACCAGATAAATTTGTAAATAAGTGTACCATTGGAGGTTGTAACTGTAATTTCAAAAAGATTTGTCATTTTTTGTTGAAAGTCAATATTAGTATACTTGTTTTCCCAGACGACTACGTAACAAAACTGACTAAGAGAATAACATTTGGGGAAAACAAACAAAACATGATTTAATTTAAAATTTTTTTTTTTTTTTTTCATTGAAACGGGCCCAAGATCATTGTGAATAAAACAAAGTAGAAAGTTATATATAAAGATTGTAATTTTTTCCGTTAACCTATTATTCTGCATAGATTCTTTTTAGAAATATAACCTATCGCATGTTATTAGATGGGGACGGATTTAGAGGTCACCTAACCTATTTCTTATTTATCTGTCTCGTTTATTTATAGGATATTTGTTAAAAAATTTTAATTTGTAATTTTTATAATCCAATTAGAAAACCAGTAACATGCGAAGGATGAGGACAAAGAAAGAAGAGAAATGAGAATCATTGGTAAAGGAGAGAATTAAAAAATAAAGAAAGATAGAAATATCAGCCATTATAGGATAGTCTCTTTGATTTGATTTGTGATGGTAAACAAAGAGACAGTATAGATAATAAAGATGAATAAATAAAGATTAAGAAAAATGCAGTGTCGATTTGTTCCCTTTATTTTAATTTTAGATTAACAGGTTGGCAGAAAGAAAACTTTTTTCTCGAATCATTACCCTCATAATAATCACAGCCGTCTAGTGTCATCTGGCAGCCCACAACTAATATGAAGAACTGTCCTCCATCTTTTCTACCGAAGGGTGACAGACGTTCCATATGAATATATATATATATATAAACTTGTATGAAGTCCCCCTAAAAATTTAAAAAAAATGTATATAATTCATATGACTTAATTTTTTTTTTTTTTACATAATTGTTAACCATCCTAATAAAACTAGCTGAACCGTCCTGATAAACCTTTTGTCTTCAGTGTTAACAAATATTTAAAAGTTCAAATTATAATTAGTTTTAGTTTAGATCGTCGATTTCTTGTTAAAAATTTTAAATTAGAATTCATTGATTTTTTTTAAAATCAATTATACTTTTATTAATTTAAAAAAAATTTAATAAAAAAATATAATGTAATTAAGATTGAATCCGTAAACCAAACAAAACACCTACAATATTCCTTTCAAAAAGTTCAAAAAGTTTATCTTAAAGAGCAAGCATCAGTTATAGGAAAACTATGTTGACCCTAAAAGCATGGTCAACAATAATACCAAGTTGTAAATAAAATAAAATAAAAAAATCCCCAAATTTCACTTTGCTTTTTAGCAAAACTGAAATCCAGTACATGCATGATCACGTACACTGATTCTATCCTTCCAGCCAAAGTAAAAAGTTAGATCTGCTATTTTTTTCTCATCGAACCATTTCCATACCTATGAAGCGAGGTTATAAAGTATTAACATCAAACGGTTCTGCTATTTTTTTTTTTTTTTGACAAAATTCTATTTCCCCTCTAAATTTTACTATTCTTGTAATTTGTTGCCCTAAATTTTAAAAATAGTGCTAAGACTCCTTAAACATTTAATTATTAGCAAAAAAAAAAAAATCCCACAAATTTTAAATTATAAGCAAAAATATTGATTCCATCATATTTTAGCTGCTTATGTCGACAAATTTTCTCCCAAAAAAAATAGACTTGAATAAATTTTGTTTTCGCCCTTTAAATTTTAGTATTTTTATAACTTTACTCCTGAATTTTGAAAATTGATGCTTACAACCCCTTATATTTTAAAGTGTTAGCAAAAATGATCATTCCATCATGTTCTGCCCACTTGATTGAAGTGCCACTAATTGAAATAATAAAAGTTAGGGGGTGTTTGGTGTGTAAGTTTGAGTTAAGATTTGTAAGTTTAAATAGTAAATTTTTTTGAATTTTTTTGAATTTTCAGAAAAGACAAACAACTTTTTAGGGAAAAAGACAAAAAACATGATGAAAAAAGTACAGTTTAGTTTAAACTAAACTCATGGCATTGTAAAAATAACTTTAAAAATCTATTAAAATAAAAACAAAAATCAATACAACTTTTTACACAAACAAAGTAGTTTATTAAATTATTAATAATTATCTTAATTGTTTTTAACTACAACAAAGTTAAATAAAACAAAACTACTCAACACGATAGAAACACAAAGCAAACAAAAATTTAACCTCTTTTTCTTCTTTTGAAAAGTGCATCTTCATTGAACCAAAAAAAGTCTAAACAAAAAAGAGACTAACAAACACAAAGACAAGATGCTAAAACCTAAAAATGATTAATGCGTTTGTTAGATTTGTATTCCAAAAAATAAGAAAAATCATATGAATATTCGAAACCTTGTATTTTGATAGTAATAATAAATATTATATTTCAAATCAACTTTTTAATATTTAAATAAGTGGTACATCAATCTTAAATAAACGGAATATGATATATCCAGTGTTTTTAAGAAAAATTAGTTCAAATGGTGTAAGCACTAGTTTTCAACGTTTAAGGATAAATTTACGGATGCGGGACAGTTTAGAAATGGAGTTAAATAAAAAAATAAAAAAATGAAAAAAAAAACTTGTCTAAAGTCTTCAGTAGGGGTGACAATACAGGTCGCGACACGACGACACGAATCGAAAACGACACGAATTTCGCGGGTTCGGGTTGGCGATTTCGGATCACCCGAAATTGACACGGAAAAATTCGTGTCGTGTTCGGGTTGGACCTGTCCAACCCGAACACGACACGAATTTTTCCGTGTCAATTTCGGGTCAAATTTCGTGTCAATTTCTGGTCAATTTCGTGTTGCGTGTCAATTTCGGGTCAAATTTCATGTCAATTTTCATGTCGTGGGTCAATTTCGTGTCGCGGGTCAATTTCGGTTCGTGTCGTGTCAACCCGTAACGGGTTCGTGTCGCGGTTTCGTTTCGTGTTCGTGTCGTGGGTCGTGTTCGGGTCGGGAAAGAGAAAAATCGACACGGTTCTAACACGACACGAACTCGATACGTGACATGAATTGCCACCCCTAGTCTTCAGTAGTCAAAATGTGACAAAACATGTGCTTTTGTTAGCTATTTAGTATTTAAGGGCAATTTTGCAAATGGTTTAAAATTTGAGGAGTGTAAACATCACTTTCAAAGTTCAGGGACAATGGGGTACTAAAGTTCAAGTGACATATTTTCATTGATAGATTAATTGATATGATAATACTTTAAGCACATACCAATAAAATAACGATAACTTATATGTCACATAGGTTGGTACTTAAAAGTTGAAATTTGAGTTCGTTTCCCTATCATTTTTCAAATAAAATAGGTAAATTTCTCGTTTAATCACTAAACTTTTAAATTTATATAATTTTGATTCCAGTTTTTTTTCTTTTTTCTTTTTAATAACTTGAATGACCCTAAATTATTAAATTATTACAATAGTCATTTTTATTAATTTTTAGACATAATCTATCAACAAATTTGATAAACAAAAATTGATGCATACTAATTGATTTTATATAAAAATTAATAAAAATAACTGATGTATCAACGTTTTTTTTAATAGTTTAGTATAATCAAGTTAAAAAAAAAGGAGAGATCAAAATCAAACAAATTTAAAAATATATCACTCTAATAATTTATCAAACTCTTTTTTTTTTTTTGAAAATAACATCCAACGGCTAAGATTAACCGAAAGAATCAAAATTCGAAAAGTATTCGAGTGATGAGCGAATATTTTCGTGCTTCCCCTCCCCGCAGTCCAGAACAAAAAAAATAAAAAAGAAAGACCACTCCAAATAACGCTTCAGCTTCTCTTTCCTAATTAACTTCGTCACCTTTCGGTTGATGCTCACGACTGCCGCCACATCCCAATGAACGGTGGTGGCAACGCGCCGCCGCCGCCAGTCCCGGCGGCCAACGGCGGAGAGTTCCTCCTCTCTCTCCTTCAAAAGCCCCAAGCCACGACCTCTGCATCTCCTCCTCCTCCTCCTCCGCTGGCACCGGCGCCGCAATCGCAACCGCCTCCGCGTCAGCAGCCGCAGCAATCTCTCGCCGTCGATCCCGCCGTCGCGGCGGTTGGACCCAGCCTCCCTTTCCCGCCGCCGCACCTATGGCAGTCGAACGGCCAGGATCTGCTTCACCCGCTCCACTGGCCCCTCGTCCACTCTCTCGCCACCGCCCCTTCTCCGTTCGCTCCCAACGGGTTCCTAGGGTTTCCTCACAGCTTTTTTCCCACTCAATTTCAGGGGAATCAAGTCCCTGTAAGCGTCGGTGATGATCACCGGAGGCTAGGGTTTCCGAGCGGGGTGAATCAGACTCAGTCTAGGACTCAGAATCCGAGCTCGAATTTGAATTCGGTTCATGGAATTGTTCTGCAGAAGAACCAGTTGGAGCACAAGCTCAAGTTCGGTTCTTTGCCTAGCGAAATTGCGATTGTTCCTGAGGGTTCACCGAAAGTGGACGCTTCAAATTCCAACAATTTGATGAATCGGAGTCGGCAAGTGAACTCAAATTCGAGCTCGATCGCCGTGAGGAATGCTCCTCCACCGGGTTTTTCGAGTAAGCCGAGAAAGATGGGCTTAAACCCCAATGCCGGAGGAGAAAACAGAAGTTCTGGTAATTTGACGAGAACTAGGGATGTTTTGGTTGAAAACGTCGGGATTCGAGGTGATAGCTCTCGTGGATTAGGGCTCAGCGCGCAGCTTGATCGTCCTGGACCGCCGTCCGGCAGTAATCTCCGTTCGGTTAAGGCTTCGTATGTTGAGGACTCGATGATGAAGTTGGAGAATGCGGCTGTTGAAGATGGAGGTAGCAATGAAATCGACGACCTCGGTCAACGGCTCGTTGAT
This sequence comes from Ficus erecta, assembly GCA_008635985.1. Classification (NCBI taxonomy): domain Eukaryota; kingdom Viridiplantae; phylum Streptophyta; class Magnoliopsida; order Rosales; family Moraceae; genus Ficus; species Ficus erecta. The sequence goes on along the minus strand of BKCH01001417.1, from coordinate 148,185 downwards.
TCCTTATTGGTTGAGGACGAATCTGATGATAAGAATGAAGCAAAGCAGCATAAGAATCATCGCGAGAAGGTTAATTTGTTTTTGACGACTTGTTTTCCTTATTTTGTTCTAATTTATTCTCTTATCAGATTGTGTTTGTGAAAATCTAATTTCTAAGTTTTAGCATAGAGAAACAAATTTGACTTGAATGTTTATAATGTAGTTTCTTTGTATAGTAAAAATTAACTCGCAGACCAAGATAGTTTTTTAGTTGTATTCCGATGTTTAGACTTTATAGTTGTGGTTAATTAGAACCTTTTGTCGTCAGGATTCGAGGTCAGATAGCAGGGGACAGCAGCTGCTTAACCAAAGGATGAGAGCCTACAAGCGTCAGATGCGGTGTCGGGTTGACATAGACAGGCTAAATGATGCTTTTATTACCATTGTTATGTCCCTTATACCGGCTGAGGAAGAAAAGGCTAAGCAGCAGCAATTGCTAACATTATTGGAGAAACTAATTATCAAGGAATGGTCCACAGCTCGGCTCTATCTTTATGGATCATGTGCTAACTCCTTCGGAGTTTCCAAAAGTGATGTTGATCTCTGTCTTGTGATGGAAGATATGGACATCAACAAGGCCGAGGTTTTATTAAAGTTGGCTGATATCCTGCAATCAGACAATCTCCAAAATGTGCAGGTGAATGACATTGATTTTCCCTTGATGCCTAAATTAGCATGGTACTTGGCTTCTAGTCAAGATTCTTTCTCGAACAAGTTTAAGTTGACATTTAAGTTTGTTTTCAGGCGCTGACACGAGCCAGGGTTCCAATAGTAAAGCTTATGGATCCAGCTACTGGAATCTCCTGTGATATATGCATTAATAACGTTTTGGCTGTTGTAAACACAAGGCTTCTACGTGATTATGCACGAATAGATATGAGGTTGCGGCATTTGGCTTTTATTGTGAAACATTGGGCCAAGTCGAGAGGAGTCAATGAAACATACCAAGGAACCCTTTCTAGCTATGCGTAAGTTATATTTTTCAGTTCACGTTTGAAATTAAAAAAAGATAAAATAAAATCAGCTATAGACATTTGAATCCGAGACACTATTAGTGCTTGAAAATTGTAACTTGATTGAACTGGCCTTTTGTTATAATTGTGGCACAGGAGCAGTCTGTTACAGCCTTGCCTTTGATAACAGGTTTACTGATAACATGGGAGTTTCTCTAGTTTTGTTACATAATTTGTCGTGTTTTCTTTCAGGTATGTCTTGATGTGCATTCATTTTTTGCAACAGCGGAGACCTGCCATCCTTCCGTGCTTACAGGTAGGCGTTCTTAATTGTGATGGTCTATGAGTCCCTCTGTATTTTGTGGACAAGTACCGCTAATTATTTTCACTAATTATGATAAAAATAACTTGCAAGTATTGTTGACTTGAGATGCAATTGCATCTTCTCAGCAATCCTCCTATTTGTTATATGTTCTGAAATTTCTGATGGTACATACTTTACATCAATTTGGTATCAATAATTTGATGTGGAAAATAGTGTAAAAAGCATTTTGTAATGATGCGTCAAGACTTTGGAATACTTTAAACTCGATAAAATACTGCATTTTTTGTTTCACGTCGTTTATTTAACTTCATCTGTTTCATCTGTTGAATGAACAAATACATGTAGATGGAAGTTATTATAAAATTAAAAAAAAAAAAAAAAAAAAAAGAGGGAATGCATGTAGCCAGGGAAGGACTGTAGCCATGCCCCTTAAAATAAAATATATACAAAATAGGGGAGCAAAATTACATATCTTCGATATCCCGAACCATGAAGAGCGGTAGGCAGATAATACCAGGTGGAATATGTGGGGCTGCAAATGAAATTTTGCTGTACTATCTGCAATTTTGTTCGCATTGTGGCTTCCCATAAAAATGGGAAAGCACCATCGAAGCTAGTTTCTCAAAGTGGCAGGCCAACCATTTATAATTATGAGTTTGTAGAGTACTCATTATTGGTTGATGTTCTTCTCTTGCTGCCATTAGCCCATAACCGTCCCCGCTTTATGATTCTTGTAGTTGTAGGAGAAGTTTAATTTGGAAATTGTTATTTCTTTTTTTGCTTTTCCTCTTTTTTTAGGCTTGTGCCATTTAGGACATGTTCCCTCTTGTCTGGCTGACGGTTGATAGCTTCTGTTGCATACCTTAGGATTTCTTTTTTTGCACTTTAATTTCTTATTTAACATGCTCTCTTCCAGGGAATGGAGGCAACATACTCGGTCACTGTAGACAACATCGAATGTGCTTACTTCGATCAAGTTGAAAAGCTTCGTGATTTTGGATCGCATAACAAGGAAACTGTTTCTCAACTTGTGTGGGGATTTTTCAATTATTGGGCATACCGCCATGATTATACAGATTCTGTTATATCTGTTCGTACAGGAAGCATAATCAGGTAAGACATAGAACCTTTTATCATGGTTGTTAACTCCAATTTTCTAAGTTACCATCGACGATTGTCAGTGTCTTTCTCCTTTTACAACTAACCAAATATTGTCTCGTTACCATGATCAGCAAACGCGAAAAGGACTGGACAAGAAGGATTGGAAACGATCGCCATTTGATATGCATAGAGGATCCTTTTGAGACATCTCATGATCTGGGTCGAGTTGTCGACAAGCACAGCATAAGAGTTCTGAGGGAGGAATTCGAACGTGCTGCCGAGATCATGCAGTTCGATCCAAACCCTTGCGTGACGCTCTTCGAGCCATATATTCCTGGTTGATTAGTTTCGTTGATCTTAACTAGGATGTAGTATAGTAATTAGTAAGTTACGCTTCAAGTTTTCTTATTTCCCCCGTTTGTTGTTTATAGCATGAATTTCGCCGTTCTTTGAACTTTCCCTACTCGTGTAAAGAACCGTACAAACTTCTCCTGGTTTTGCAGATTAATATTGCCAATGTTGAAGGGAAAAAAGAAAAGGAAAAAAAGAAAAATGAGGGATTAAGTATAGTATACCTTTGTGGCTTCCGATTAATTTATTAAATAAATCATTTATCCTAAATATATTTTTTACTTTGTATATTTTTAAAAATTGTTATATATTTCGATTATTTATTCTAAAAATGTTATTTACTATTTCTGTAAAAGTTGTTTCTTTCAGAGCCTTTTAATCCCTCTTGACTAGTTCCTCACCATCCATGGCGGCTTCGCCTGGGCTCTGCTTTGCTCCGCCAATGGGCTGACATAACCGCCGAGATCTTCGGATGCTGCCCTCGCTAGGTCTTACTCACCAATTAGAAATTACATCGGACAAAGCGATACGAACTCTCCATGTTCATTCTTGGATATAAATTATTTAGCCTAAATAAATTGGAGTTCTCGATTTGTATTCGAAGCTTGGATAATTCTTGGAGCCTGATTCAGTGATTTGCGAAGGTAAAACAAACTTTTTTTTTACCCATTGTAGGTTGAAGCTGCGGGCTTTGGCTTCAGCTTTCTTGGATGATTATTAAAATTTCTCAATAGTGGATTTATTTTTGAGGGCCGTGGTTTTCAACGTAAATTCATGTGTTGTGTTGATTTTTATTATTTCTCATGTATTTCTATGCTGATTGTTGATATTTCTTCTATTTGCCAGTTCCTAAGGATGGGTTTGGGAATTCAATTATCCCAGCAAGTAGGTATCAAAGAGAGGTTCGTGGTGTAGTTGTGTGGATTCAACAGTATAAGAAAATTCTAAAGAGGTTGGATTTTAAGCGGCACTTCTATAACCCCTCCAGTCTTTCTTAGAAACTAGCCTAGTAAGCGTTACTAATAATTATTGCATCGTTGCTATTCATAAGTTAGGAGCGCAGAGTAGAAATGTCGAAGTCTTTAAACCATGTGAAGTTTGATGTGAAGAAAGTTGATGGGAAGATCAATTTTGATTGTGGCAAGTACAAATCAATGATACGCTGATACAATCTGGGTTACACAAGACTTCAAAGGGGAGACCAAGCCATGAATCTAGCAAAGATTCCATCAAAGATTTTGACGAGTCTAATATGAGCGATTAAGATTACGAAGAAATTTAGATTTAAGAGCTGCACAGACGTATCACACTTGTAGATCACAAATCTAGATCTTTCCAATCTTCATTGCTCATACTAGACTTGCCAAACTCTTTGCCGGAATATTTATTGGAATTAGGGCTTGGTCTCTCTCTCAAAGTCTTGTGCAATCCAGATTATGTCAGCACATCCTTGACTTATAGTTGACGCAAGTCAAAATTGATCCCTTCATTAAATTTCTCCACATCAAACTTCATAGGGATGGAAAATTCAACCTTTCTGCTATGCACTTCTAGTTTGGTGAATAACAACAATGCAATAATTGTAAATAGCATCCATGAAGCAAGTTCACAGGAAACACTGAAGGGGTCATAGTGGTCCTGCTCAAAATCCAACTTTCTTAGACAGAACTTTCTTAGATTGTTTGTATCCATACAATCACATTACAAATCTGACTTTGATATCACTTGTTGGGAAAATTGGATCCCAAAGCCACCCCATAGGAATTGACAAATAACAGAAACATAAACAAATCAACAAAGAAAAAAAAAATAGAAAACAATCACAACCAGTACAAAAAAATTTATCTGAAGACTTCAAAGCAAGAGAAAAACCATAGTCCTTAAGAAGAAATCTATTATTCGAAAGTTTGTTTGTTTGTTTTTTTTACCAGATTTTCTTAATTAGTTAAAATATGCTTAAAATGCTAATTGACTAGGTAATTGGAAATTAAAACTTTGGACTTTTTATAAAGGTTTCAGAACCCTTTAATTGTTTATTTTTAATTTTTAATTTTTTTGATGTGAGACTATACAACCTAACTTCTATCTCTTGATTTCTTGATTGAAAAAATCATATGATGGAATCAGCATCATATTTTAACCACAATATTGTCACATGCATTTTATTTTCAGGTGCTTGACAAATAGTTTAACATACAACATATATATAAACAACTGAAACAACTCAATTTCTTAGGACCTGTTTGGGGGAGGTTTTAGAGATATTTTTTTTAGTTTAGAAATCAGGGGTAGTTTTGGAAATGTGTATTTGGGTGGGAGAAAAAAAAACTGTTTTAAGTAAAAAAGTGTAAAATCTTAAAATATATTCGGCAAAAAAAAAAAAATTTCAATACGGATCTTATTTCATTTATCTCAAAATTTTATACAATTTAAAAAAAAATCATCTTATTTGGATTTGAAATAATAAAGTTATAAACTTTATAGATGTTTAAAATTTAAATTTATTGTAGATATTTGAAGATGGTAGTAACAATATCATTCTGAGAGGAGAAAAAACACTGCAAAAGTTTCCTTAACACTTTTTCTCCATATGGCCAGAAAGGTTGCGCATTTAGTACTGGTTTTAATGGTCGTAAGGACAATTATTCCATGAAAGTTCCACAAAATGCGATATCTAGAACGTCAATTTTACGGTTATATATTAAAGGGAAGTTGCCGGGAGGGCTTGGGGCGGGCTGGGGGGGGCCGGGGCTGGGTGGGGGCCGGCCGGGGCAGGGGGGGGGCCGGGGGTGGGGGGCCGCTGGGGAGAGGAGAAGAGAGAGAAAGGGGAAGAAAGAGAGAGGAAGAGAGAGAGAAGAGAAGAGAGAGAAAGGGGAAGAGAGAGAGAGGGGGTCGCCGGCGGCCGGGGCTGGGTGGGGGGCGGCCGGGGCTGGGGCCGGTGGTGGGGGAGGGGGCCGGGGCTGTTGGGCCGCGGGAGAGAGAAAGGGGAAGAGAGAGAGAAGAGAAGAGAGAGAAAGGGGGTCTCCCGCGGCCGGGGCTGGGGCCGGTGATGGGGGCCGGGGGTGGATCGCCGGCGTCGGGAGTGGGTCGCCGGCGTCTGTTGCCGGCGGCGGAAAGGTCGCCGGTGATGGAGAAGACTTTGGGCGAGAAGGATAATGTGTAGTAAGGTGTATGATAAATATAATACACGAACAGCGTTTCAACCGTTCGATTAAATTTTAATGATTTAAAAGTGTTTTACGGGTAGAGACTCTCAACCACAGACTCCCATAGAATTTCAACTTTTTTTTTTTGTGCGCGTTTTTTATTTTCCATATGTTTCTCTGTTGCCTTTTCTTGCCCCTTCTCTCTCTCTGCATTTGGGTTGCTCGACTCTGTAAACCTTGATCATCTCGGTGTTCTTGTTCTTCCTTAGATCCAAACCGTACAACACTCTCCTCTTTTTTTTTTTTCCTGAAAATTTCCCTTTCGTTTTTCATTTGTGGCGTCAAGAAACACAAGAACACAACTTATGGGACACTTTCCAAGTGAAGTCCTGGTTCTTAATCCACCAACGTGCTTTACCCTCTTGGAGTCCATCTCTTCCCACAAGTTCCAGTACCTCAAGGCATGGGACTCGGACCTCCCTCTGGAACAGTTCCTGACCTCTCACGCCAGCTCCGTCCGGGCTCTGGTAACGCCAGGCAACGGGCCCGCCATCTCCGAGAAGATCCTCCGGCTGCTGCCATCGCTCGGCCTTGTGGTCACCGCCAGCGTTGGCCTCGATCACATCGATTTGTCCAAGTGCCAACGGCGCGGTGTGGCTGTTGCCAATGCACGGAACTTGTTCTCCGAAGACGTTGCCGATATGGCGGTTGGTTTGTTGCTTGATGTGGTAAGAAAGATATCAGCATCGGATCAGTTCGTGAGGCAAGGTCTTTGGCCTACTTCCGGAGACTATCCTTTGAGGAGTAAAGTAAGTACTATATCATCATATATGAAAGATGCCTGTTTTACATGTATAGATAATTATTCAGTGATTTTTAAATTAAAATTTTGGTATAACGTAACATTTCTATTCCTTGGTCTGTCAATTTCTTTCATAAGAGAACTAAAAATAATTCTTCCTACAAAGAGAAGCACTGGCATGGTGGTGAAACTTATTATTTCAAAAAGTCTTAAGTTGTGCAGAACTTGGACTTCTCTTCATGAACTTGGGATTAATTATGTTACAAAAATGAAAATTGATTAGTAAGAGATCTACTTGGAGAAGTTGTGTTGAAAATTCCAAGAAAAGATGTGAGTTCATGTAGTGGTTTATGGAGTTGAGTTATAGTGAGCGCTGAAGATTATTCATTAAACATGATAATTACTAATACTTTTACAATTGGATTAATTCCATTTTTTAGTCCCCTGATTTTTAAAATACCATAGTGAGTCCTCAATTTATTAAATTATCCTAAATTAATCATTTCGTTCATCTAATTATTAATTTTGTAATTTTACATGTTAAGAAATGATTGTTGAAAAAGAGTACATTTTTTCCATTGAAATTTTTACAGTCAAGTGGATAGAAGTATTAGTGTGTATTAGGCTTTGTTTGGCATTTAAGTTTAACTTCAATTAAACTGTACTTTTTCATATTAATTTTTGATATATATTTTTTTTTCTGAAAATTCAACAAAAATTATAACTAGTTTTTGAAAAATCAACAAACTTCAACTTAAAAATTTCATCTCCAACTAGCGAACCAAACACAATATAAGTTAAGAGTTCCAAGTCTTCCATAGTAATATCTTAATTATGGTTCGTCCCCTCCCCCCGGCCGAAGGAGGCCTTCTTCACCACCGTTCTAGAATGATTTAGAATTCTTGATTTGGCTAAGTTTGCGGACAAAAAATGAAATCAACGGCATAATGCAAGGTATATAAACAAAACTTCAACATTTTAATAGTAAGTAATGCAAAATATTCCATACAAGCTTTTTTTTTCTTTTTTCTTTTTTTTAAAGAAATTTTACGACACATCACCTGAGTTTATTCATCTACACGATTATAATACCATATTGGCTTGGAAATTTTCAGTTGGGAGGCAAGAGAGTTGGTATAGTGGGATTGGGAAACATAGGCACCCAAGTAGCAAAAAGACTTGAGGCCATGGGCTGCAACATCTCCTACAACTCAAGCCATCCCAAACCATCTGTCTCATACAAATTCTATCCTCTTGTAGCCGAACTTGCAACCAACAGCGACATTCTCGTCATTTGTTGTGCGCTGACCGATCAAACTCGGCATCTGATCAACAAGGAAGTGCTGTCGAATTTGGGAAAAGATGGAGTGATTGTGAACGTTGGACGAGGGGCTTTGATTGATGAGAAGGAATTGGTTTGGCGTTTGGTGAACGGGGAAATTGGAGGTGCTGGTTTGGATGTGTTTGAGAATGAGCCTAATGTTCCTGAGGAGCTCTTTGATTTGGACAATGTTGTCTTGTCCCCTCACGGTGCAATGTCTACAGAAGAAAGCTTCATGGATTTGTGTGAGCTTATTGTCGCAAATTTGGAAGCTTTTTTCTCTAACAAGCCTTTAGTGTCTCCTTTTGTGAAGGATTGAATCTACGGTGGGTTTTGTTCTCGGGTTATTTAGCATGTTACGACATATCCTATAACATGTGCTTTTCTTTGTAGATATGTTTATAAATATATATATATATATATATATGTGTGTGTGTGTATGTATCGATGTACATATTGCGGCTTTGATTTTTTGTTTCTTGTTTTTTATTTTTGCATTTTATTTTTAATTTGGGAGATTGGAATTAGAACTTGATGAACTTGGCGTGAGTATGGAATAGCTGTTAGCTAGACCAAGCTGCAGCATTGAAACTTGTCGTAGGTTAATTAAATATGAAAATTAGTTTTTATCACTAGGCAAACAACTCTAGAGAAAATAGCCAACCAAAAAAAAAAAACAAAAAGTACAAAAATGAAGTTTATATTTATAAAATTCAAATTAAGGTAAAAAGTGTAAATTTTATCCCTTCTCTTTTTAATCTATTACCTTATCTTGTATTAATGATCAATGAGGTTTTCGAGTAAAAAAAAGTACGTAAAGTCTACTGAAAAGAAATAAAAAAAAAATACAAATGTGTAAAATTTATTTAATGAGAATATTGAATTTCAGTGGAGGAAAATGATAAATCACACAATTTTGAAATGAAAAAAAAAAAAAAAAAAAAAACTTTTATAACTCAATGGGGGAATTGCCACTCGCACCTAGTAGTTCCGTCCCGAGTTAATTAACGAATCAATTATATATTAGGGTGGGTGGATATTGATGTTATGTTTAGATTGATAACAGCAAAAGAAAAGGAAAAAGGGGAAAAAAGTTACATGGAATCAATAAGGTGGGTAGCTAGGAGACGAAGATGAATAATAAATCCGGGGAATAAAAAGATAATAAAATGGCAGAAACTACTTGTGCAGGTGAACTGTCGTTTTTTCGTACTATGATCGATCTAGTTCAACTAATTGACGGCGATCATTCGTTAAAATGGCAAACTGAATTGGTTACTACAATGAAGACAGTTTTTGATTTTTCAAAAAGGTACAGGGTTAGTGGAATTTTTTTAATTAAAAAAGAGTTGGTGGAATTGTAAATGTCACTACTACAAAATGTGGATTCCACGACGGAACTTCCACGACCGTTTTTTAAAAAACCGTCGTGAAAAATGCGACAAAAACACGGAGCGGAACAGAATTTCCGAAAACCGTCGTGGAAGCTGAAGCTTCCACGACGGTTATAAAAAACCGTCGTGGAAGAGCATGCTTCCACGACGGTTTTTAATAACCGTCGTGGAAGCTTGCAAAAAAAATCAAAAAAAAAAATTTTTTTTGGGCTTCCACGACGGTTTTTAAAACCGTCGTGGAATCCCATGCTTCCACTACGGTTATAAAACCGTCGTGGAAGCTAAAAAAAAAAAAATTTTTTTTTTTTTTTTTTGCAAAAAAATTTTTTTTTTTTGATTTTTTTTGCAAGCTTCCACGACGGTTTTTTATAACCGTCGTGGAAGCTTCGACTTCCACGACGGTTTTCGGAAACTCTGTTCCGCTCCGTGTTTTTTGTCGCATTTTCCACGACGGTTTTTTAAAAAACGGTTGTGGAAGGGTCTTTTTTTCAAAAAAAAAATTTTTAAACCACGACGGTTTTCCCCAAAAACCGTCGTGGTAGGTACTAAGGCGGGAATTTTGAAATTTTTTAAATTAAATTCAATTTTTTGGAGCGTGTATTAAAACCCAAAAAAATATCATCTTTCCCACCCCATTACATTCCGAGCATTTTTCACCTTTTCACTCTCTAACTTCATACTTAAAGCCACCCAATTTCTTCCCTCTATTTCTCTCCGATGGCCTCCTCCACCACTCACGCGGCCTCCTCCATTCTCCGACGGGTCCACCAAGGAACTCACGCGGCTTTCCCTCTCTCTCTCTCGCCGCACTCCGCCCATACCGACGCTCGACAAGCCGGTAAGTTGTAATGTATATTGCTTGGGTAATGCACGGATTTGGGAATTTTTCGTCCAAAATATTGATTTTGTAGATTGTTGAGTTGGGAATATTCCGTCCGAAATGACCAAAATCCGTCCCCTACATTTTCGGTGATTGTTCATTGTGGTTGTGTTTTAGATTGAATTAAATTGGTTGGGTAAGGCATGGATTTGGGAAATTTCCGAAAAAAAGTGTTGATTTTGTGATTTAAATGTGTTCCGGAAAAAAGTGTTGATTTAGTAGAAATTCGTAAATTTTTTTTTTTTTTTTTTTTTACCTACCACGACGGTTACTCAACCGTCGTGGTAACTCCATTCGTAAATTTTTTTTTTTCATTGTTACCTACCACGACGGTTTTCGAACCGTCGTGGAATCCAAATATATACCACGACTGTGGATTCCACGACGGTTAGAAAACCGTATTTTAAGTATTACCACGACGGTTTTTAACCGTCGTCGAATCTCTATTTTGTAGTAGTGTGTACTTTGGGATTGTTCTTTTGCATATCATGTTTTGAAAATTGGAGATGACTTGAGTTATGAAAATGTACATTTAATGAAAATGAACTGTTTGGAGTGAAAAAGTGTGAAAACTTGAAATGTGTTTAAAAAAAAAAAAACAGCAATATGGATTTAGTTTCGTTTCTCTTAAAATTCTATGTAATTTGAGGGGAAAAAAAAGAATTATCTCATTTCGACTTAAAATGATAAAGTTATGGACATTTAAAGTTTGAGTTTTTCGAAAATATTTAGAAAAGTGAATAGTAAAATTAGATAAAAAGGACAAAAAAAAAATGGAAAACACTTTTTCAAAGGTACTATCCCCAAGCATCCCCTGAAAAAAAAATGATTAGTGGAATTGACTAGATATAAATGGGAATGGCGTTTAGAGTATGGCTGAATAGAGCGATCAAGTGTGACACTACGTGTAAAAAAAACCATACTAGTCATGTTTACCAACCACTTGAGAAGCCCAACAAAACATAGAATGGACATACTGAATCTAAGCTTTCGGCCTAATAGCCTAAATACCTCATCCAAACTATAAGGTTACATGATTTGTACAAATCGATTGGATCAACATTAGAATCGTACATGACGACAGTCGGCTCCTATGCCCCTAGCTATGCCCTGCTTGGTCCCCGGCACAGTGGAGGTTCCGTAGCGTGTCATGAGCACTAGGCTAAGGGGCGGTTGAGCAACTTCAAGCGAACCGCCCTACCTTACTACAACATAATTCATAGGAACAGAAGGGAGAAGGTTGTGAAGGTGGCCTCGTTATCCACACCTCCGGTCGGACGACATGCAAAGAAATCTAACATATATAAATTGGTTGGGAACTGATGAGGACATGGCAAGAACCAGAGCATGGAATGTTAATCATATTTCTGTTCAAGAAGAATCTAGCCAAGGTTAAGTTTAATTTTAGCAAGTTAAATTGGGTTGTAAGGCTTGTATGCCAATTTATTTTACTTTCCTTATTTATGCGTGATCCTTTTGGTGTAATGGCTGATAATAAAGCCAATTTAAATACTTAATCTTTCCATTTCTAGTTGTAGGCATGAATTAGGAAGATTAGGTCAGTAACCTGATTTGTTTGTTTTCGTTTTTGTCAAAACTGAATTTATTAGAGGATAAATTAGGAAAAGAGAATTGTATGTAGCAGCCTATAAAAAGGCATGTTCCGAAGCTAATAGCAGTTCAGAAGTTTTGGAATTCAAAAATGTGAGAGAATTTTCTCTTCGGTTCTTTGACGAACCATTTGAACTTATCGGAATTTTCCGTGGCGTTCATTATCGACTTATCAAACGGTTCTCCACCACCGTTTGTGGCGTCTACGACAATACCAAGGTTCTTGTTTGCGGGTTGGCATTGGGTCGCGGTCTTCTATACCAAGGTTCGTGTCACGATTCAAGCAATGGGTCGCGGTTCCCACCAAAACCTGATTGTAGAACGTTCTTGGATTCCTTTTCGTTGACGGGTCTCGTCACAAGTTGGCGGGGTTCGCATCAGGAACTTCTAACAAGGATCAAAAATCAAGAGGCCAAATGATAAATAAAAAGAAAAAAAACAAAGAGTAATAACTGATGCAAGAAATCTATTTAATTTCATGAAGATTCACGTGCGTAGCAAATTTTGGAGTTCCTTAGGTACCTCTACTTCCCTTAATATGGAATCAAATAATGAACAAATAAAAATAGTCGTTTGATCATGGCAAATCCGAAGCATGCTCTCAAAGCATACCTATCATTTTACTAAATCAGCACTAGAACTATGAGAAAAAAATGAGTGTTATGTGTATTTTTTTCGTCAAAAAAATTAATTGAAAGGAAAAATTTGCAAACTTTTCCAAAATTTAAGGGGAAATAATGTTACAAATTAAAGTTCATCGGATATTTTATGATAAAGCCTAAAGTTTGCTGAGAAAAAATATAATTTGTCCTTCTTTTTGTGATGAATATTTCTTTGATGACATTTTCACTCCCATGTTGATCCACAGCAATTTCCTTGGTAGTGTTTGTAGGACATCAGCATTATTGGTTGTACTAGAGTGGGTTCAACAGGCAGCCCAAATCCATCTCCGATCCATTATGTCTCCCGGATACAGATGTCATCACTCATCAATTTCAATATATATAATTATTTTCAAAAATATATATATATATATATATTATTTTCAATATATATCATTGTTTAGACGTCATTATTTTTATTTTCAACGCACGGACGTAATAAGAAACCGATGGCACTTGTGGCTCTTAGCTATCTTAGAAGTGTCATCTCTATTTCCCTCCCAAAAAAACAAAAAAACAAAAAAAAAAAAGGTGCCATCTCCACCACAGAAAAAAAAAAAAAAAAAGTGTCGGGAATCTTCTTTATTTTTGTCTCCTAAAAACCTCGTTACAAATTCACTTTACAGTTATTAGCCAGCTTAACTTCTCAGGTGACCTAAAAAAAAATGTTGAGTAGTTCTGAATCGGAAAGTAATTCCAAAGATCTCCCAAAGGTCTTAGTCCTCTAATCACCTCCAGTGCTTACCATGTTCGAAGACCGATTCTCGGAAAAATTCCACATCGTAAAGGCTTCCGATTCGCCGCTTTCTCTAGACCAATTTTTGGCGTCCCATATTGCACAATCGGCAAAGGCTATTTTGTGTTGCAGTGCCGAAGCACCCCGGATCTCCAGCGACATCATCCGGCAGCTTCCATTGTTAAGGCTTGTTGTAACCACTAGTGCCGGTGCTAACCACATCGACCTGCCTGAGTGTCGCCGTCGTGGAATCGACATAGCGAGTGCCGGTGATGTGTTCTCCGATGATGTCGCCGATATGGCGGTAGGGTTGTTGATTGACGTCCTGAGAAAGATATCAGCCGGAGATCGGTATGTGAAGAGAGGCAATTGGGCTATTCTTGGGGATTTTCATCTTGGTTCCAAGGTATGACTACTATTTATTTTCACATATATATATATATATATATATAGAAGATGTGTGTGTGTGTTGTCTACTTGTCTTGAATTTTTGTTTGGAGTAAAAATGTGGGCTATGATCTCGGGGGGATTTTCATCTGGGTCCATAGCATGACTTTGATGTAAATGTTGTTTACTTGTCTTGACTTGAATTTTTTTTTAATAGAGGAAAAATGAAAAAAAAAAAACAAAAAAAAAACAAAAACAAAAAACAAAAGTTGAACTGAGAATTTTTTATTAGCTTTTATTGCCATATTAGGACAAGTAAGTAATAATGAAATTTTGTTAAATTGTCCACTTCAAATTAATAATTAAAAAAAATGAATAAATTAAAACCGCTACATTGTTTTGGATAAATCAACAAGGTGATACATATAGTTCGAATCTTTATCTCGTTATCAGAATAATTAAAAAAAAAATGTATAGCCAATTAAAGTATTCTATTGGAATTCGATCCCGATGGTGAAAATGGAAATAGAAAGCACCAAAAAGGGGGAATTTATTAAATACATCCTCTATTTTGGATTTATTCAAAAAGTATAACATCTATTTTACACTTCATAGTATACATACTGAGACATCTGTATTAAATTCAAACCTTGAATCGGATAATGTTCAGTTTTAATTATTTAAAAGTCGAAAATATCTTAAAGAAAAAAAAGAACATTAAAAAAAAAACATAATAAATCTCAAGACACATTCTTCCTCTTCCAAAGATCCACGCTAACTGCACCTTCAATTTTTTCTGTCACAAAAAGTTTTTCTATTATAGCTCTTAATATATATTTTTTTAATTCTTTAGGGTAATTTTCTCACTACACTAGTAAAAATTGAGCATCAAACAAGTCCAATACATGATTTTGATCTAAAATATTCTGATATATACTAATTATATTTAATGAGATCTAAAACAGATATGAGGATAAATGACATGTATATATTTTTAAGGTTTTTTTTTATTTTTTATTTATTTATGAATATCCGAAGTTTGTAAAATCAGGAAAATGATTATTTTTTAAAAATGGTCAATCAGTGATTGACTAATTGACCATCAATATTAACATATATGTTTCATAGTTAATTAATAATTAATTATGGTCAATCAACAGCCATCATTATTTTTTAAAATAAGAGAACAAAATTTGACTTATTTTTCAAATAAGTGTTTAAAAACTGTCTATTTACTTTAATTTTTCTATGTACAAATCCAGTATGTTTTTATACATTTATTCTACACATCTAATTTTTCCCAGGCTGATCTCTTTTTGTTTAATTTGTTGGTAAAGAGGCTATTCTCTATTCATGACACTAAATTTAAATGTAATGATCCAGCTACGAGGCAAGCGAGTGGGAATTGTGGGACTGGGAAGAATTGGAAGAGAAGTCGCAAAAAGGCCAGAGGTCTTTGGCTGCAAAATCTCATACAACTCAAGGAAGGAAAAGGACTTTGTCTCCTATCCTTTCTATGCAAATCTCCGCGACCTTGCGGCGGACAGTGATGCCCTCATCGTCTGCTGCGGTCTGACCGATCAAACACGGCACATGATCGACAAAACAGTCTTGTTGGCTCTGGGAAAGGAAGGGGTGATAGTGAATGTGGGACGTGGGGCGATTGTAAATGAGAAGGATATGGTGGCATGTCTTGTGAAGGGAGAGATTGGAGGCGCGGGCTTAGACGTGTTCGAGTACGAGCCTAATGTTCCTCAAGAGTTGTCAGGGTTGGAGAACGTCGTGCTTTCGCCGCATTGCGCGGTTTATACAGCGGAAACTTTTGAGTGTTTGTGCCAGCTTATGATTGGGAATTTGGAAGCTTTCTTCTCGGATAAGCCTTTGCCTTCATTTTGTAACATTTCAAACCATTTGAAAAATTTGCTAATTTGGTTATTAATAATTAGGCCCTTCAAAACGGGTTAAATTTTGATCATTTGGATGTTTTTCTAAAATGCCAAATGTTGTCAGTTGCTGCTGAGATTGTAAAGAGGCATTTCTAAAGAGTTTGAGCATTTTTTGGTCATCTTTTGTGTTTTGGTGACCGTTATGTATTTTCTAATCCAATAAACTTCAACTACTTGTAAAATTTTTTGGCTTCTGTGGTTTTTTTTTTTTTTAAATACGATTCGAGGTCTATACCTCTCACTTGTTTAACATAAATAAAAATACTCTCGGGTTTCGAATATAAAACTTCATACTCAAATTCTTCTTTTTTCCCCCACTGAGCTAGCCATAACGAGGTGAAATAAAGGAAATACTTCTGCCATGTTGTCTTGGAGTAACAAGGCATAATTGATCCTACCCTTGTGTGTAGGATGTAGATACTTACTTTATTGATGTCTCTCCCAATCTTTCAGGGTTGTCCTTCGTGGGCTCATCTCTGATCGGGGACCAATTGTGGAAAACAGACGGCTCCGGAGCTGAATCAAAGGGCTTTCTTGGTTTGATCACTAGCCTTTTGTTTTTTGTTTTTTTTTTTTTTTGCCAGGAATTAAGAGACTCAAAAGAGGGGGGGGGGGGGGGGGGGGGGGGTGGGGGGGGGGGGGGGGGGGGCGAAGGAGAATAAATAAAATCGACATGAAGGGCAATCTTGCTTTTCTTGTAAGTATGTACTTATTTATTTTAAGTAAGAAAGTAATTTCTTAAAAAAAAAAAGTAAGGAAGTGATTTTTAATTTTACATAAAAAAAAAAGTAGACTTTCTAAGAGAGCTTTATAATTAACAACACTATAACACAAACTCTTATGTTATTGCACGCATAATCTAGTGATAATATCACACCTGACTTCACTTAAATGTACAAAGTTCAAATCTCCACCCCCAAATTTAAAAAAGAAAAAAAAAATCTCATCCCCTGATTTTATCCATCTCGGACATGTTTACACAGTAACATCACAAGTATGATGATAGGAATAAATTCTCCTCGGGTATGTGCTAGTAAAATATGTCATGAACAAATGGTTTTATTAGAATTATTAGAAGACCATTTTTTTTATAATTAATATTTATTCAAACAATATTTCAGATTTTATTCACTTTTCATATTAATAACAGTTCAATTGTACATTCAAAACTTATCATTTAATCCACTTTTAATCCAAATGCTCAATCTATCCTATGTAGAGTTCTACATAAGCTAAAAAACGTGGGTTTCGTTTTCAAATGAACTTGTCGGTTTCTGTAATCTGAAATCGGTGACCAAGCCAAGCATGGGAAGCTTCGATCGGCTTTTTGAACGGTTGTGATCGTTTTGACATTCGGTTTGAATTGGTTTTCTAAAGGGTAAACTAGTAGTTTACAAGTTGGTAAATTGACAATTTACTCGATTGGTATCTAAACTATTATGTTTGTGACTTTTGATTACTATTCTTTATTTGTAGTTTGAATGACTGTGAAATCTTAAGAATAATACAAAAAGTCTTTTTTTTTTTTTTTTTTCCTGAATCCATTAACTGCTGTTAAAGGATTGATCTAATTGTTTGATTGATCCTTAAACTATTACGTTTATATGTTTTTGTTTTTTTAATTTACTAAACCAAACTAACCATTGTAAAACAAAACACGATACAAATTATTCAAAAAATAAAAAGAAATCATAAATTTTTAAAATGTCTCCCTCCAAATGCCTCTCTTTTTACTTTCTAACTTTTAAAAGATATTACAATCTCGAACTCATTTCATTCAAAATTCAACCCAAGTTATGAATTTCGATCCATTTGCAACCTTTTTTATTTAATTTTTCTCCACTCTAATTAGCTACCCAACTTGAACAGAACTTTGACTTGGGAGTTTTAATGGCAGTCAATTCCCACTCCCAAGAAAACCTCCCAAAGGTCATCACCCTCCACCTACCGGAATTTCTCCAAATCTTCAAGGTCAAATTATTCCAAAGATTCCGCATCTTCAAGGTCCAATAATTCCGAAAATCTTGGAATTTTCACATTATTCTCACACTCAACAACATCTTTAATATGGGGGTAAATTACCCTTTTTTAATTATTTTTTGTAATACATCTCTGAATTTTTATTAAATTAAAAAAATAACTTATTTTTTTAATGTTCGATGTAATGCTGGGAATTTGGGCGGGCCGGCCCGGCCCGGCCCAAGCCCGATGGGCTTTTTCAAAAAATCGGGCCGGGGCGGCCCGTCCCAATGCAAATCCGGGCCGGGTCGGGCCGGCCCGGATTTTTGAAGCATAAGCCCAGCCCGGCCCATGGGCTTAGCGCGGGCCGGGCCGCGCCTAGCCCAATTTTTAAAAAATTTATTTAATTTTTTTTATTTGTAATTTTTGAATAAATTTGTATATTTTTTATAATTTAATAATTTATCTTAATATTTTATCTTAGATAAAAAATAAAAAAATTTATACTTTGTTAAAAAAAATTAAAATTTTTAATAAATTAATATATATAATTTTAAATAACGGGCGGGCCGGACCGGCCCATCGGGCCTAAAATATTCGGGCCGGGCCGACCCGGCCCGCTGGGCCTAAGAGGAGAGCCCAGCCCGCCTCTTACTCTAGGGCCGGGCTTTTACCGGGCCGATAAAATACGGGCCGGGCCGCGGGCCGGGCCTGAATTACGGGCCGCGGGCCGACCCGTTTGGCCCGGCCCAAATTCCCACCTCTAGTTCGATGAACAATTGACTGACTTACTGATTGACAAATTTTAATATTTGTTTTTATTGATCAATCAACACAATATCTATCAGAAAAATATCTATTCATGAAGTGCTAATGTAAAGGATCCTTTGCTTGTGTAAACCAATATTTTAATAATCATATTAATAAGATCATTATTTCCAAATTTAATAAACACTAAAAAGGAATTGGATTATTTCTCATTACCCTTTCTAATAAACAAGTAAACATTAAAAAGAAAATTTAATCATTTTTTTCTTCTTTACTTTCTTTCCATTATCATTATATTTTACTTTCTCATTACCTTCTTTTATAATTTGATAAACGTGTTTTCAATCTAATTGAAAAATCCATTATCCATTTACAAATTGATGAAGATAAACCTCCAACAACATTAATAAAATTCAAATCAAATCCTATATCTAGAAATTAAACCTAAGGTTTTTTGCATTGATATATCCCGAACTTATTGCACAATTGTAATTTACACCTTAAACTTTTAATTGTGATAATTTGCACACTGAACTTATAAATTTATAACAATTTATCCATCATTAATTACAATGTTGATTTTTTAAAAAAAAAATTGACACTTGACTTAATATAGGTAGTTAATTAAGAGTATAAAAGGTCATTCACCCAAATTTATATTTAAAATAAAGTTAAATGAAAGTTTTCTCCTTTGATAATATTTAATTAAAAATCTTAATATAAATAAATTTGGGCTAAAATACGTAAAAATGATCATTCATGTCATCACTTAACAATTTATGTATAAATCACATTTCAATTTCCTTTAAAAAACTAACATTGTTATCAGTAGAGGTAAATTGCTATAAATTTATTAGTACAGGGTGTAAATTATAAAAATTAAAAATTTAGAGTGTAAATTATAACTATTCAATGAGTACAGGGTGCAGTTGCAAAAAAAGCCTTAAACCTAATTTTGTAAGGCTATATTTTATTTTCATATTAGTTCTTTATCTTATTTACGCTCATGGCCTTGTCTCATTCCCCAAAGTTCCCCTTTTGACCACCCGTTCTTCGCACTTTACAATTTCTTGTTCTTTTACAACAATGGCGGAAGCCCAAGCTCAGGACATCCATGGCGATCACCGAGCAGAAGTCCTGATGATCAAACCAACCGGCGCGTACACTCATTTCCCCTCGATCTTCACTCAGAAGTTCCGACTCCTCAAGGCCTGGGAATCCTCGCTCCCTCTCGACCAATTCCTGACCAAGAACGCGCGCTCCGTCCGAGCCTTGCTCACCAACAATGTCGTCGTC
Organism: Ficus erecta; assembly: GCA_008635985.1. Lineage (NCBI taxonomy): Eukaryota > Viridiplantae > Streptophyta > Magnoliopsida > Rosales > Moraceae > Ficus > Ficus erecta. The sequence goes on along the minus strand of BKCH01001417.1, from coordinate 128,508 downwards.
GTCGGCGCGGAGCTTCTCCGGCTGCTCCCGGCGCTGCGAGTCGTGGTGGCGACCACCGCCGGTGTCGACAACATCGACATGGCGGAGTGCCGGCGGCGAGGGATCGCCGTCGCCGACAACGGCGGCGCGTACACGGAGGATGTCGCCGATGTGGCAGTTGGGTTGCTGATCGATGTTTTCAGAAGAGTTTCGGCTTCAGATCGGTATGTGAGAGGGGGATTCTGGAGAAGCAAAGGAGATTTTCCTCTTGGGTTTAAGGTATGTTTGGTTTCGGTAGAAATTGAGAAATAACTCTGCTGCTGGTTTGCTTACTGATTTTAAGTGAACAACAAAAAATTGAGGCATGGCCACAGAGGAGAAGATTAAAATTTGCCTTTGTGAAAGGAATGTGGATAATTGATTTGAAAAGGAATGGTTCAAGTAATTTGGGCTACATTTAAAAAAAAAAAAAAAAAAACCTAACTAACTAACTAAACTTAAGATGGAAAGTAGAAACTATTATTTTTGTTAGGTATCCTTATGTTAATAGTTACATTAATTTTTAACAGTCTAATTTATGAATGTCTATAATAAAATTTACAATACTACATGTAAAATTACTTTTAGTGATAAATCAAATTATTAAAGAGTTGATCTAATGACTAAAGTAATAATGTCTGTCGATGGAGAAAAGTACATTTTATACCGTAAATTTTTGTTCCAAAAAAAGGACAAAGAAAATTGTCATTGTTGAAATGTAGTCAAGAACTATAAAAAAATGTGATCTTACAGTGGGATCCATCCTTATTATGCATCATCGATAGGAATTGTTTTTTAATCATTGGATTAATTTTTTAACGGTTTGTCTATGAGTATCTACCTTAAAAATTAACAATGCATGATACATAACTGCTATGATCATAGATCAGTTAATTAAAAATTTAATTAAACGACTAAATCACTTAGTTTATATTGTTATTTTAAAATAAGAAGTCTTACAGTAGAAATTTCTCAAAAATGGGCATAATATTATGAAAAGTTATGGTAGGCAATAGATGAAGAAAAATACTGAAAGTACGATGATAAGGTGGTAGAAAGAAAAAAGATTGTCACAATAAAAATATGTTTTTCTCTCCTTTTATCCATCCAGTCAATTGTCAAATACCGATATCTTCTTAAAGGGTCACCACTGTTTCAACTTTCAAATTCCTAGTTACCTAATGTTGTTGTAGTGTTGTATGGTTTGGACTTTGTTGCTACTATCTTCAGTGCTTGGTTAGTTAGATATCCAAGAAGTTCAAAGTCATTGAGGATTGGCAAACTTTCAGGTGAGAGGCAAGCGGATAGGGATTGTCGGATTGGGGAAAATCGGCTTCGAGGTTGCTAAAAGGCTCAAGGCTTTTGGCTGCAACATATCATACAACTCGAGGAACAAAAAGCCCTCTGTCTCGTACCCCTTCTATTCGACTGTCCAAGATCTTGCAGAGAATAGCGATGCCATCATCTTATGTTGTAGCTTGACTGACCAGACGCGGCGATTGGTTGACAAAGAAGTATTATCGGCATTAGGGAAAAAGGGGGTGGTTATCAACATAGGGCGCGGGGCTCTTATCGATGAGGAGGAGCTAGTGAGATGTTTGGTTGGAGGGAAAATTGGAGGTGCTGGTTTGGATGTGTTTGAGGATGAGCCTAATGTTCCTGGGGAGCTCTTTGCATTGGATAATGTTGTTCTTTCTCCACATTTAGCCGTTTGTACTCTTGAGTCTTTTGAAGCTGCCGCTGAAGTTGCCATTGCGAATTTGGAAGCTTTCTTCTCAAACAAACCCTTGCTCAGCCCCATCACAATTGACTGAACAAAAATGTTTGCATCGATTTTTGCATCACAATTGACTGAAAAGTCCAACAATTGGCAATTGGTTGTGCTCTTTTTTCTTGTACAACAAAAACCAGCCCTTGTTGCAGTTAGGGATATTCGTCAACCGAATTAAACCAATCAAACCGACTAAATCAAATCAAATCATGTAAGAATTAATTTTCTAAAAAAAAAAAACTAATTAAATTAGTTTGATATGTGATTTTACCCCTGAAAAAACCAAATCAAATCAAACCAATTTCTATTTTATATTTTAAGTATTACATGTATTATATATATGTTTAAAAAATATAAATAATTAGTTTATTATATGTTAATAAAGTTTGTTTTATATATTTTAAAAGACTATATAAACCCAATATATATATTTTTGTAGTCTCATTGATAATACTTTACTTTTAATTATAGGCATTTTATTTTATTTCAATTGCATATTTGATTTTCAAGTCATTACTATTTATGATTTAGAAATACATAAATATAGTGATCATATTCTATTTATGCCTGAGAAAAGGTTGATAAACGTTGGTTCCAACCAATTAAAAATCATACCAAACCAATTGCAATTGATTTAGTCTGGTTTGATTTTGATCCCTTAAATTATTTCATTTAGTTTGAAAATCTCCAGACCAATATATGTTTGGTTGATTTGCACTTCATCTAAAATGAATAAAAAGAGCTCTTGTATTGCGTAACAGAGAGTGAATATCAGGAAACTGGGAAATGAAGTGTCCTTAGCTAGTACATTTAATACTATAAAAAATTAAAAAATTAAAAAAAAAAAAAAAAACCACTGATTGCATGATAAATAAAAAATTAAAAAAAACAACTATGATCAAAATTATATAATATATATCACTAAGGCAAATGCTAATTATTTAAAGATAATAATAAGAAATAACTATGCCTTTACTAACTGGATTCTATCACATATCGTAATTTTATAACGAGATCGTAATTTTATAACGTGTATCATCGATCATTGGAAACTCTGCTTAACTAAATTGGGTTGTGAAATAGCTTTACTATTTTAGTCTAGCACAAGTATACTAACATTCAATATTTTATTTTCTACGTTTAATCCTTTTTTTCTTTTTTTTTTTTTCTTTTTTTGTCTTCCTTCTTCTATATTTTCTTACATGATTTCTTCTTCAGATAGATATATGATCTATGAAGCAAGTACTTAGAAATATATTTTGTGCAATAGTCCTTCCTGTCTGATAGAAAAAAATCTAGAAAAAAAAATCCCACTATCCCGAAACGTAATCATATTGTTCTCATTTTACTTTGTGTTCTTGCATTTGACATGATTTTTTCTTCATATATTGTTTATTTGTGTTTTATTTTTTATTTTTATTTTATCTCGTTTTAACTTTTTTTTTTTTCAATTTTTATTTTTAACTTTATTTTTTCTTTTGACTTCCATTTTATGTATTTTTCACCTCCTCTTTTATAATGGAGAACAACATAATGTTTCCTTCATCTAAAACTTCTAATTAGCGAACCTGGTTTATCTAATTAAAAACAAAAGAATCCTATAACTCAGAACATAGCAAAGCCAAACAAAAATAAAAAAAAAAAGAAAAGAAAAAAGAAAAAAAAAACCCTTGCAACTCAAGTGTAATAAGAATCTTAAGAAATTAGCAGGAAAAAAAAAAAGAATTGTTCAATAGAAAAAAAAATGAAGCTCAAAGTTCACCATATCAAAATAGATAACATCAATACCAAAAAAAAAAAAAAAAAAAAAAATCCAAAAGCTAGAATTCGAAACAGAGATTGATCCAATAAGCATCAATTATCAGTATAAATGAAAAGGAGAGTCCAAGATAGGAAAGTATCAGCAAGAAAAATAACAAGAATCACCAAAATCAGTTGGATTATCAGTCATTTAAATTTAAAAAAAAAATCTCAAAATCATAGAATAATACATAAGAACATACATAACAACAATAAAATAAAATAAAAAAATTAAAGAAACAAGAAAAGAATCTGTTCAGAACAGAACAAACCGTTAAACAGTCCAACCTCGAAGACGAGGAAATCAATGTCTGACTCTGCCATTGATTAATCTGCGATATAAACACAAAAACTAAATGAGAAATCAAGCAAAGAACATACAATTTTCTTTGCCCAAAAAGAAATTCCTGACCAACTATTACCTTCGGTAAAAGGAGACAACAAAATACAAGCAAGAGTATTTTGAGCAAAGAAGAGTGGAATTTGAGCAAGAAAGAGCGACCAAAAACATACTCGAGTAGGCTGATGACCTGCGCTACGCCCAATTGGTTCTCAGTAATCGTTCTATCATCTGAAGATTTTCTAACCGTTCATTTGTCTTCTAGTATTTACCTTTTTCGTTGTTATTTTTGTAGACTTAGTCCCTCGTGTTCTATTGATTTAGTCATTTGTATGTATTTCTAATCTTTAGGGGTTTTTTTTAATAAAAACCTCTTTTCTAGCAAATAAAATAAAATAAAATAAAATAATAAATAAAATAAAGTGTGAAAATAGTTTGTGTTTAATGGAAGCAGAAACGTTAGTTTGACCGGAGAAATTTGTACAGGTGGAGTCCAATGAGGACAGTTGTAGTTTTAGTACCAAAGGAGTTTCAAGTGTGGACATCTGTACTTTTGGTTGAAATGTAACACTCAAAATTTGACAGCTGTGTTTTTAAACAAAGGTGAAGTGCAAAACTTGAAAGAGCTCTATAATAAGCTTATAGATAAATCTTGTCGAACTAATTTGAAAATGTAAAATTTCTAACAACAAAAAAAAATAATTAAAAAAAATGTTTGAAAAATGTAAAACTGTAAGAAATCATAAATTAGGCCACTTTTTAGTTTTGGAAAGGATTGATGTTTGGTTTACGGGTTTGAATTGAGTTTTTTGGGTTGAAATTGAATTGCATTGAATGTGTATTTGGTGAGACATTTGAATTGTTGAAACTTAAAAAGTTTAAAAACTTGAAATGTGTTAAAAAAAAAAAAAAGTATCACTATTGAGCTTGTTTTTTTCATCTCGAAATTCTATGCAATTTTAAAAATAATTCACCCTATTTGGACGTGTATATAAAGTTATGAACTTTTGAAATTTGAATTACGAAAACTATGAATAATAAAACTGATATTGATTTTTTTTAGAAAAAGACAAAAAAAATGAATTGAATTTTTTGAGTTTGGATTGAGTTGAACCTTAAAACCATACGTAGTGAGAGAAAGGGGGTTATGGGCTTTTTGACCTATGAATCAGAGCCTTCCACAACAATCATTTGGTCGGATAAGATCATTTAATGGGATGGTATGAGTATTCATTCTACTCAATAAGTTCTTAGAATTAAATTAATCCCACCACAAGGGACATGCATATACAAACAATCTATTTTGTGAGAGGTATGTTGCTTCTCCATAATTAGCTCTTACACCATCTTTTATCTCTCTTTAAAAAAAGAAGAAAAAAAAAATCTTCATTTGCTTAAGAAGAAAATTTTAAAAAAAACGGTAGATGGTTATTAAAATATTGATTAACAATATGGTCGATTAGTAAATAATCATTGTCAATCTTTGATTGATTTAAAAATATGTATTAGTGATTGACTGTCTACCAATTGATTAATCAGCAATTGACATTTAAAAAAATGAGCATTTTTTCGAATTTAACAAAATCGGAACATTTATTTAAAAATACTTTTTAAGAAAAAGAAAATCATTTATCCTACCGACACATCCCTTCTTTTAAGGGTATATTTGTCACGATTCGAAACCGGGTATGATGACGTGGAGCGGTTTAATTAAAATAATTCCGCAATAAAGTATAAAATGAATAAAAATACTTAATATTCTAAAATTACTCACATTTTTAGTAAATTCCATTTCTCGTCACTTTTGGTAAAATGTCAAACTTTTGTACGAGGTTGTAATTTGACCTAAAGTCAACCATTTTTAAATTATTGGAAACCGTCAAGTAGCTTTTTAATCAAAACAGTGAGAATTCCAAAACACTAAGTTTTTCATATGAGAATAAGTTTTGAAAATCCAACCTTTGGTATCATCATACAAACAAAAAGAAAAACATAAAAATAAAAGTAAAGACATCCAAACTCAGTCCAGAGAGAGAGTTTAGTTATACATGTCTTGAAAAAAAATATGAAAATGGAAATATAGATAAATCACCACTGAACCGTAGTGGCCTTGAAATCAAACTTGTCTACTCGGCGTTACTCCTAACACCTACTTGGGGGTTAAAATAATAAAACATGAGCTACTCATTTAAAAATACTTAAACTTAAAATGGGTGACAGGGGGCATTTTAAAGAATTAACAAAATAATGAAAATGCTGCAGTGCAATAAATTGAACGTAATAATATACTCACAATGCTAGGTCAGAGTACAAACACTACTAAAGTGGACCGATCAATTAAAGAATACCATCTGGGTATCCAACACGGTTCCATAGCAAAATTATCATCCGTCAGCATCTAACCAATGAAGATCCATTCAATACACTTGGACGTACGTTCTTAGACCAAGTCTCAAAATGTCTCACTTAAGTCTCTCAAAATAATATATCTACATATATCATTTGACCCAAAACATTTTGTAGTTATACATATACACTTCATTCAAATCATTTATCATAAAACCATTTTATTTTTGAAAATGATTTCAAAACGAGGAATTCACATAATAATAAAATCAAATACTTCAACAAAACAGGGGATGACGTATCCTACCTATTTGATAAAATAAATTTGCAGATAACTTTCTTGTCACACAAACTGATGCTTCCTGCTCTAGTCACAGATTCCTTTAAATCAAACAATACAGATAATTTTATTATCTGACACTCACATATCCTAATTAAGCTAAATATCAGGTCTAATCAGTGTATTTCTTCGGTACCGCATTAAAATATTTTCTTGACGGGTATTTGAAAATTAAAATTTTTATTTACAATGACTTGTATACAGTCATTAAATAAAACCAATCGAAAACTCATCTAAAATAAAACCAAAATCAATTACCAAAACCTAAATAACTAAACCAAGCTCAAATTCTTTTAAACATAATCGTGCTAGCAAACTTTTTTGTATTGGATTCACAAAATCTCTAATTCCTCACTAATATGAACACGTTTAACATTATCTTCAAATCAAACCCAGAAATTCAAGATTTAAATTTCAATATGCAGAGTTAGGAAAAGCATTTACCTCTTAAAATTCTTACTTCTTTTGATTCTCGAACACCTATTAAGGTAGAACCCACTGTGAGAAATTTTGAGAGTAAAAGAGAGATTGTACGAGGGAGGCTGAGAGCCTCAGTTTGTATGGTTTAATTAAAGATCAGAGAATATGGAGAGAGAGAGAGAGAGAGAGAGAGATAAAAAGAAACGTGAGGGAGAGAGAGGAAGTGAATGAAATCTGATGGCGGTGTGTAGAAATGGGTGAACTTGATTTTAGATAAAGGATTTTAGGGTTGGTCTCCTATCTGGCAGCGGATGACATCCGATAATGTGAACTTCAGTTACTGTAAATGTGAACTTCAATTATTAAAAATGTAAATTTATGTACAAGAAAATGTAAAATAAGAGGAATACACATTCACTTTAGCTATATTTTCTTCTACATAAATTCACATTCCTTGTAATTGAAATTTACATTCACAATAACTTAAGTTCACATTACCGGATACCATACGATGTCGGATACGGCACTTCCCATATATATATATATATGAAATGTCGATGGTACGTCCTCCGGATGGGTGCGTTTGGTGGGTTATAACTGTTCGATTTGCGATAAACGGTTGAGAAGAAATCAAGAGACCTAGGAAGGTGTTCAGAGGTATGCTATTGAAAAACTACGCCTTCGTTTGGTAAGTTAATTGGAGATGAAATTTTTAAGTTGGAGTTGGTTGACTTAAAACTAGTTATAATTTTTGTTGATTTTTTAGAAAAAGACAAAAATTGAGATGAAAAATACAGTTTATTTGAATTTAAACTTAAATCCCAAACAAAGCAGTAGTGTAGGTGGGTAGGTATTAAGAGTGACGTATTAGTTGCAAGTGGGTATTTCCCTTTTCTTTCTCTCTCTCACCCTTCATAAACTCTATGGTGACAATTGGAACCGCCAGTTGGAGGAGTTCATGGCCAAGAACCCTAATGTCATCGTCATCAATTACCCTGAGGCAATGGAGCTGCTCCAGGACAGGATTTAATTCGATGCTCCAGATCATTACCGACCTCAAGATTGGGATTCCCAAGGAAATTGAGATTTACAACAAGGAGACGCTCTTTGATCGGCCGGCGTAGGAGGGTTTGAAGTTCCCAGTGATTACGAACACTACTACAAAAGTTGGCTTACACAACGGGAATTACACGACGGTTTTTGTGAAACCGTCGTCTTAAACAAGATTACACGACGGTTTGACAAAACAGTCGTGTAAACAAAGGATTACACGACAGTTTTAATGAACCGTCGTGTAATCCGCCGGATTACACGATGGTTTTGTTGGAACCATCGTGTAATCCGTCGGCATTTGAAAAAAAAAGGAAGGATTACACGACGGTTATACATAACCGTCGTGTAATTAGAACCGTCGTGTAATCCTTCTCTTTTTATTTTTTTTTTTGAAAATTTTAAATTTTGAAATTTTGAGCAAAACCGTCGTGTAATCCTCCGAAAATTTTCAAATTTTCAAATTTTCAAAAAAAAGGATTACACGACGGTTACAAAAACCGTTGTGTAATCCGAGGATTACATGACGGTTTTGAGCAAAACCGTCGTGTAATCCTCCGAAAATTTTCAAAATTTTCAGATTTCATGCTTTAGAATTCGCACGAAAACCAATTACTTAAATACACTTTCCTTTTCATTTATCATCATTTTCATCTTCAACCCTCTAGACAACTCAAACTTTTCTCCTCCCCACCTCCTTCGCCCGTCCTCCCCTAACTTAAAATCCGGTCACACCGCCGCCACTTCAAACTTTTTCCAAACCGCTGCCATAGCCCCGGTTTTTTTCCATCGCCGCCGTCGTCACCACCTCTCTCTTCCGGTGTTCCCATCAAGACCATGACTATTTTTCTTTAAAGAAAAGCAAGGTAACTTTCATATTGCTCAATTTCTTGTTTTCTAACAAAACTACGAACACACAATGCTTTAATAATTTGCGTGGAGTGTAATTTGTAGTGTTTTTTGAATGTTTTTTTTAAATTGTTGCTCTTTGGAGATGAATGTTTTGTGCACGGTTTTGGTACTCTACACACATTTTTTAACATGGTTTTTATCCGCTCACCACATACTCGATGAAATGCCAAAATGGATTTTTGTTTTGGATAATCATATGGAATTTGATTCTAGTGTAATTGGGCTTAAATTAAAAAAAAAAATAGGCTTTTTTTTTTTGATGGCACACATTACACGATGATTTTGCTCCGAAACCGTCGTGTAATGTGTGCCATTGCAAAAAAAAAAAGCCTATTTTTTTTAAATTCAAGCCTAATTACACGACGGTTTTGAACAAAATCGTCGTGTAATGGTACACATTACACGACGGTTTTTGAGGAAAACTGTCGTGTAAAGTTCTCAATTTGCGGCGTTTGCTACTACATTTCTTGATTCGACGATAGTGTGAACCGTCGTGTAATATTGAGATACCACGACGGTTTTGGAACCGTCGTGGTATCTTCCACGACGTTGGATTACACAACGGTTGTCTAACCGTCGTGTAAACTTTACACGACGATAAATAACCGTCGTGTAATCCACAATTTTTAGTAGTGAAAGCTGCTCATTGCCAATGTATGGGCCAAGTCACACAAGATGGCCCTCATCTTTAACCACGATAGGCTCAAAAAAGCTGAAGTTAACCGTAGGAGGAGATCTAGTGAGAAGTCTGTAGGCGCAATTCTGCCACTAATGAAACTACTTTCGGCTTCATTTAATGCGCCAGCAAAGAGTGACTGGAGCTGGCACTATTCCATTGCTAATTGACATACTGAAACATTCAGACAAAACTGAAATCATAACGTATACACTAGTGATTGTAGATAACTTAGGCTTTGTTTGGTTTTTAAGTTTAACTCCAACTAAACTATACTTTTTCATCTAAATTTTTGTTTTTTTGTTTTTCTTTTTTAGAAAAGTCAACAAAATTTATAATTAATTTTTGAAAAATTAACCAACTCCAACTTAAAAATTCCATGTCCAACCGGCGAACCAAACACAAACTTAGCCAACTTAGCTTAAAAAAAAAAAAGCATGGTACATCTTGTAATGGTATAGGAAATATCACAACTGTATTACAAACTGTCCGTGACACCCTAGAAATTCATAAACTTAATTCATGAACTATTATCATGAATTTCCTTTATTAATATACTTCTAATGAATTATTTTGATGAATATCAAATTTCAGGATCATGAATGATTGTATATGTATCATCAGTCTGATGATGTTGATGATCTAACAATGTTGAGTTTATTAATTTTAAATGAGAAATTTTAAATATAATAAAGATGAGTTGAACGACATATAAATTTATTCGAAAAATTTATTATGTCGTATTAGTAGAATAATGTTAATTTTTGGGAAGAACCCCGATTTTTATTAGTAGGTCAATTTAATGATCTTAGTATTTATTTTGATCATATCAATAGTTAAGTTTTGAGAATATCATTGGGAAATTAATGTGTCACATAGATAGAAGATGAGTGATTAGTATTTACTCTTAGAAAATCCAAAGGTGGAAGATTGATCAAGAATTGTGCTTAAGTTTGAAATCAATGGTGTAGATTTTATGTTAAAGAATCCTAGGCAAATCAATGGCCAACCTTTAGATGATAAGTGACCAATGAGAGCTTAAGGTAAGAATTGGTATGATAGAAGATCCAATGGATGAGAATAAGGATGACAACTTTTGATCAATGGTGGAAAATTGGAAGAAAGAAAAACAAAATAAAAATGAGAAAGCAAGGGAGGATCCGGATTTTTGTATCAAAAAGCAAGAAAAAATTTGAAAAATGAGAAACAAAAGAAAGTGATGCATGCATGCAACCTCATGTAAAAGATGGCATGGATTATTTTGGCAAGTTGACCCAAAGAAGAGACAAGTGAAAGTGACCCCTTGTCTCCACTTTGTTGAACAAAAGTTTCAACCAAACTCCCTCCCTTTAAGTGGCGGCAATAAAGGGGAGAATCAGCCAAAAAATTTCAATTTTACCCCTCAAAATACAGCTCTTTTAAGGTAAATGTTGGCTGAAAACAAACCCCTAACACCTCATTTTATTCTCACACAAGTTAAGCTCAAAAACCCTAGCTTCTCTAGCCACCACCAAGCTCAAAACAGAAAAAAGAACCACCAACACTATTCTCCATCTGCAACAGCCCTCTAACACCCTCTTCCTCCATTTTCAATCTCTAAGCAACCCCGTTACCAAGTTCGAAGAAGTGTGAAATGGAGTTAAAGGATGTTTTACTAGAGGTAACCTAGTAGTATTCTTTGTGTTTTAATCATTTTTGGAGAACTATAGCATGATGTTTAGTTAGAATCTTAATGTTAGACTTCTTCTTACCTAGGAAAAAGTTTTGAGAAGAACTTTGGAGATCCGAGATCTTAAAGGATCCACGGAGCATTTCGGTAAGATCTATGAACTTTGTTAAAGCTTGTAGTTGTTGTGGTAATATAGCATGTATTAGAAACTTTGGTATGAAAAATAAATTATATAATAAGATTCTACAGAGGATAAGCTTCATTTTTGGCTTTAGAATCACTTGGTTTGCTTTTGTATGTCTAAAGTTATGTGCATTTGAAGTTGTGACACAAAATTAGAGAGAAAATGAACCTCTGGGGTACAGTCTAGCCATAGGTTTTATGTATTCCGAACCCTTAGGCCTCAAAATTTTGGATTATAAGTTATAGATCTAAAAACTTGATTCTTTAAGCTTTTCCAACAAGGTAACATACGCCTTGAACGGATAAATGTGCAATTTTTGTTGAATTTTACAATTTTGGACTACGAACCGAAAGTCTTTGCTGGAACTTTATATATTTTGGGTTAGTAAACCATAATATTTTACAAAACTGTTCTTATCATACGAAATAGACACTATAAGATTTCCAATGACATATATTTTGCCTTTTTGGACTTGTAAGTGAATTGTTATGATTTTTCTAAACTTACCTATGAATCTAGACTTATGGTACATATGTGAGACCAACAGTAATAAACCTAAGTTTATGGTATGAAACGCTTAAACACTAAAGAAAAGAACTTTATGTCTGTAAAGTAGACATCTCAAGTTTCGAAATGAGATATCATGTGTTTAAAACATATATGCACATAAATTTTAATAAATCACATTATATTGTGTTGAAATCTGGTAAACTGAGATTTCACCATAGAACACTTAGGAAAACGCACACATTAATATTTGAAATGCTTGAAATCTTGGAAAACAAATTATAAAGACAGAAACTATATACTTCAAGCTTTCCAACGAGTTATCAAGTGTCCAAAACGGGATTATACTCAAATTTAAATAAATCTTACAAGTTAAAATCCTCCACCGATAAAACGATTAAACATTAAAATATGACATAAGGGTAAGTCATAACATATGTACAAATTTAATTATGAAATGAGTTGGTATTAAGTGTATGATCAAATATTATGAAAGACCCTAACTTTAAAAAGTTGAATCACAGGTTTTAAATGGGCTAAGATAAAGTACACTAGAGGGTTACTGGGTATATACCAAGAGGCTACCTTAGCCCAACTAACTGATCATAACTAATGGGATTGGGCCTTACAAGCCCAATACTAGATGGAAGGTATACACTTACATGACTCCTTGTCACCTTGAGTGATTAATTAATTAGGAAATAAATAAACTAATAAAGATTTGATAAAATATAATTATGCTAGGAAAGTTAATTAGCAGTTAATAAAGTAACTAATTAACTAATTAATTAATTATAAGAGTTAGTAGGTGATAATTAGCTGTGAAAATAAGATTATAATGTTGAGTAACTACATAATTATGATACATGATTAATTAGAGATTAATTAATCAGTAATCATTGATATAATTATTAAAATAACTATGGATGATTAATTAGAGATTAATCAAATATTAATTATTAGATTAATCAACTTATTAATTATTAATATGATAATTAATAATTATTAATTATTATATGAGAAAGAATATTTAAGTAATATAATTAAATTATTCACAATATAATTATTAATAAGTCAATTAAAATTATGTAATTTAATTATAATTACTCAATTAAATAAAGTAATAATTAACTACTACCTAATTAATTAGTTAATTAATTAATTAATCAATTGATTAATTAATCAATTAAATTAAATTAAAATAAGTAAAATTAAATTAATTAAATAAAAAATAGTAGAGACTAATTTAACGCTTAACAATTAATTTGAATTAAGTGTTAAGGTTAATTATGATATAAGTAAATTAAGCTCGCTTTAATTTATAAAATAAATGAATAAAGTTATATAACTATAATTTTATCTAATAATAAGATATTACAAAATCAGGATAATTTCTCAAACTTGAATAGTAGGAGGTACAACTCCGGAAGTTTAAGCACATAAGATAAGTAAGTATAAATCTCACCTACAGCATGGAACAAAATGTTTCTCTTTGTTGATGCTCTGCGTTTGCTATGACTTGACTTGATGATGTGATGGGTATGAGTTATATGTATTGCTTTGATTAAGCATTTGACGTGCATAATTTCTCTTGCACTGACATGATTGACATGCCTCACAAATATTTATGCCATAATGATAGATGTGTAGTGACATGTAAATCTACACACTATCATAATTAATAAGAATGAGGCAAACAAAAGATAGGATTAATTGTTATACCAACCTCCAATTAGTGAGAGGATATGATAAGAACGAAAGTTATAAGATATGACCTTGGAGGCTGTTGGAGGGTCGCTCTCCCAACTCCCCATTGGTTACGTGCATATGGGTATGACATAGGGGCCCTCATGTAGACAAGACTTGTATATAATTAAGAATAATTGAACACACAAAGATCACATACATTTTTGAACATTCTTCATGGTACATGTGATGATATGATTTTCTGAAAATGTTTTATGAGATATTATTTGTACTTGCTGAGCGAAAGCTCATACATGTGTGTTCGTACTGTAGGTAACGCGGGTAAGCAGCCCGCTACTTAGATGTTTAGTGGACTGGCGAGGCTATGCAGAGACAATGAAGGAAGGGAGTGGGATGCCACCACGAATTTAATTTCCGCATTTAGGCTTTTTAAATTATTTTGTATCGATTATATTTATAACTATGTTTCCAATGTTTTGGTACTACTAAACTAGTGGGAGTACTTTACGAGAAATAGACTTTAAACTCTTTCCTTTTAACTTAAATGAAGTTATATTTTTTTAAATATTATCTAAGTATGAATTTGAATAGGATATTTATTATTTAGAGGTTTTCAATTTCCTCAATTAAAAATTTTAGTAAATTTAACTTTTGTAGTACGAATATGGTTTATGTAAAAAATAAAAATAAAAATTTGTATTTTTGAAACCAAACATAAATAAGTGTTAAGACTAAATTAAATAAGAATAAGTAAGCTAGTTAATGGTCCGAAAAGTCAAGTCGTTACACTGTCCAATACTACAACTTAACTTGTTACGACTAGGCATGCCCCTTTTCCATTTTCACAGCGGCCATTTACCATTTGCCCCTGTGTTCTTTGATTAATTTACTTTTGCTGCCCACTTTGACTTCTACGGCTCCGTTTGGATCACTTATCCATTTTTTAAAAGAAAATTTTTCTTGTCTTAAATGAAAATGTCTTTTCATTTTGAGAATAAGATGATGCTTGGATGTGTAAAAAAATTTTCTTTTTGAAAACAAAATATTGTTTGGAATGAGAAAAAATGGTGTTGAGAATAGTGCATTGTGAGAAAATTTCAAAAATGATTCATTTTCTTTTTCCAAAAGGGTACTGTACAAAATAAGTTTAAAAATAAGATAGTTTTTCTTTTCCAAAACAAGAAAATGATGGAAAAATTTGAGACAAATACTTTTTTGGAAAAAATTTTCAATTTTAAATGAAATCGAATAGATTTTCAATTTAAATTTAAATGAAATTTTTTGTAGGTAGGTAGGTGTTCAAAGTGACATATTAGTTGCAAGTGGGTATTTTTCCTTTTCTTTCTCTCTCTCACCCTCCATAAGCTCTACGGCGACAATTGGCACCGCCAGTTGGAAGAGTTCACAGCCAAGAACAATAATGTCATCAACATTAGTTACCCTGAGGTGATCAAGCTGCCCCATAACTGGATTTAATTCGATGCTCCAGGTCATTTCAGAGCTCAAGATTGAGGGCCAGAGCGAGATGCTTGGGATTCCCAAGGAGATTGAGATTTATGACAAGGAGACGCTCGTTGATCGGCTGACGTGGGAAGGTTTGAAGTTTCCGATGATTGCAAAGCCGCTCGTCATCGATGTCTGGGCCAAGTCACATAAGATGGCGCTCGTCATTAACCACGATGGGCTCAAAAAAGCTGAAGTTAACCATAGGAGGAGATCTAGTGACAAGTCTACAAGCGAGGTTCTGCCACTAATGAAACTACTTTCGGCTTCATTCGATGCTTTAACGCATGTGAATGTCGCCGTGGCATTGCTAAAGGTCTCGAAGCACGTCAATTACAGGATAGTGATCAACGAGTGCGGCTGTTTTCAACGAGACAACTAATTGCAGGAAAAAGATCAGAGCTGTCACCATTTTTGGGCCCTTCTTTTTCTCCAAGAGCCAGCAAAGAGTGACTGAAGCTGGCACTATTCCATTGCTAATTGACATACTGAATTCAGGCAAAACTGAAATCATAATGGATACACTAGTGATTCTAGACAACTTAGCCAACTTAGCCAGCTTAGCTTATAGATGTAAAAACTCAGGTGTTTTGAATACTCGAGAGGTGACCGTTGTTACCAATTTGTTTACTGAAACTTATTGTCATGATACAGTTTTTTCTGAGGGAAAAAAAAAAAAAAAAAAGGCATGATACATATTGTAATGATATAGGAAATACCATAGCTATATTACAAACTATCCAATACTACAACTAAACTTTGTTACGACTGGGCATGCCCTTTTCCCATTTTCACAGTGGCCATTTACCCACTTGCCCCTATGTTCCTTGATTAATTTACTATTTTTTTTTTTTTTTTTTCACTTTGACTTCTACTGTTTCGTTTGGATCACTTATCCATTTTTTAAAAGGAAATTTTTTTTTTTTTTAATTTTAAGTGAGAAAATCTTTTCATTTTAAGAATAAAATAGTGCTTGAATATGTAAATTATTTTCATTTTGAAAACAAAAAATAATTTTGAATGAGAAAAAATGGTATTAAAATAATACATTGTAAGAAAATTTTAAAAAGATATATGTATTTTTTAAAAATATATTATACAAAACAAATTTAAAAATACGATAATTTTCTTTCTTAGATAATCTAATGATGAAAGGGTTAATTTCATTTTTAGCACTTGTGGAAAAAGTATTATTAAAATTGGCATCACTTTTGTTTCCTTTCATTCCTAGCACTGTCACGTCATCACCATCAATTAAGATGGATGTAAAAAGTCAAAAATACTCTCATGCAAGCCTAAATCTTATTTTTTTTTTCACTTTCCCGCCTAGCCCCCACCCATTTGAAACCCAAATCTTCATATAATATCTTAACTTGATTTAAAACTATTTTCACCATTTTAGATAGAGAAACTTCCATCTAGAGAGAGAAACATCCATTTAGAGAGAAAAACTCTCACCGTCGGAAACCACTCCAAAAATCACTCAGAAACTGTCGGAAACCATCATCAACGCCCTCTATAAAGCTTTTTCGAACTCTATAATAGTTGGAGAATATTCTTAAACCACCCAAAACCAGTTGAAATTTCTTGAGTCTCCCATATCCAAACCCAAGAAGTTGGCGGAGAAGAACATTACTCCCGAAAAGAGGAATGTTCGGCTAATGGCTTCGGTAGAGGAAAGGCCATCGGCGGAGAAAAATCCTCAAAAACCGGAACCAGAGAAAAAAAGAAGGGCGCCCGAGAAATGGTTGACGAAAAATAAGGGGAAATCTGTATTGCTAGTTGATTTCTGAAAAAAAAAAAAAAAATTTGCATAAAAATTATAATGTTTGTATTTTTATTTGATTTTGTGACATAAACTAAATGTTTGTTAGTTGGGTATTTTGATTTTGAGAGGAAATTTTAGTGTATTGGTTTATATAAATTTTTATACTATATTAAATATTATTACTGTTGGTGTCATTTATAGGGGTTGGTCATTTACATAATGACCGGGTGGTAATTTTTTTAATAACCTTATTTTTGTCTGTGTGAATGGTCAAAAATGTTAGATTTTTTTTTAAAAAAATTTTAGACATAGGTCATAACTGTTATGACTGGGTGGTCATAACAGGAATGACCTTTACTGGAAAATGGCCAAAAATGTTAGATTTTTTTTTATTTTTTTTAGACATAGATCATAACTGTTATGACCGGGTGGTCATAACAGAAATGACATTTACTAAAAAATAACCAAAAATATTAGATTTAAAAAAAAAATTTAGACATAGGTCATAACTGTTATGACCGGGTGGTCATAACAGAAATGTCCTTTACTGAAAAATAGTCAAAAATGTTAGATTTTAAAAAAAAAAAAAAAAATTTAGACAGGTCATAACTAACAGGAATGACATTTACTCAAAAATGACCAAAAATGTTAGATTTTGTTAAATTTTTTTTTTTTGTTAAATGGATGTGTTAAATTTTTTTTTTTTTCCGACGATGAGAGTTTCTCTCTCTCTAGATGGAAGTTTCTCTCCCTAAAATAGTGAAAATAGTTTTAAATTAAGTTAAGATACTATATGAAGATTTGGGTTTCAAAATGGTTGGGGGCTAGGCGGGAAAGTGAAAAAAATAAGATTTAGGCTTGCCTGAAGGTATTTTTGACTTTTTACATCCATCTTAATTGATGGTGATGATATGACAGTGTTAGGAATGAAAGGAAACAAAAATGATGTCAATTTTAATAATATTTTTTTCACAAGTGCTAAAAATAAAATTAACCCAAAAAATTAAGATAAATATTTTTTTATAAATATTTCTCAACTTTAAAAATTGGAGATGTCATCCAAACAGAGAGCTTTCACATTTGTATGGCGGCTCGGTTAGCCACTTGTCGCCAGCTGAGACTGCCAGTGATGACAGGCCTATACTCAACGTCTGCGGCGCATTGATCCGTTGGTACGTATTGTATATGTATGTACATGTACTTGTTGACAATTAATTAAGACAAAACCTGATTGCTTCCAGTTTTTGGGGACACGTGATTTTCCATTTTAAGGGTGGAGGAAAGATAGACAGGAGGCATGGGTGATCTGAGGGAAAAAATTTCCCTTTTTAGTAACCAACGAGTTTAGTGTCGTGCTTTGCACGGGGAGGGAAGAAAAATGAAAAATGAAAAATGAAAAAAACTAACTAATATATAATAAATACAGTTGATTAAAATATAAATTATAATTACATTAATTATATATTTTTTTAGTATTTATTATTGTAATATTAAAGTACATACGTTCGTGTTTATATTAAAACATCTGAGTTATATATACAAACAAACATATATATATATATGTTTATAAACAAAAGTTTTGGAAATTAGATAGTTTTTACTGAGTTGTCGTCAACCATGTTTAATTTTCTTCAACTTTTCTTCTGATCTGTTACAATAGAGAACAAAAATTTGTTATTTTATTTTTATTAATAAAATTGATGTAAGTATGATTACATAATATGTTATTATATATAATAGATTATTATACATTGTCTCCTTCCGTTTTCTGGATGAATCAGCTGAAGATGTTTGTATTTCTGGTACAGGATGTTGATGCTCGGGACTGAAATAATAATAAATTTATTTATATAATAGTTTTTATTTATATATATATATATATTAAGTAAAGGAAATAAAAATTAAAGAAATTATAAATAGTAATGTACCTTGATTCAGTTTTTTCTGTTATGGGTTCGGTCAAATGGAGTTGCTTTTTTGCAGTTTTTTTAGTTTCTGGTTGTGGTGTTTCTGGATCCAACGATGCTAGTGGTTGTGGGATATGTTGGGGGGATTTAATTGGTGGTGCAGGTAATAACATTGGTGATTCATCATCGTCAAAGGTTTTAATAACTGTTGCATCAATAAAAGAACCCCTTGGATGAAACTGAATTGAAAATATTTTCAACACGCCTTTTAGTTAGTCAAGGAGAGGGGGAATGATGTTTGGATCAGTGTATCCATCTTGTATTGTTAGTATGGAGCATGATTTATTTACCAATGCTTGAACAGTTTTTCCAAGCATCACAATATTCATTCCACCAGTGCCATCTTCGATTCGAGCATTGATTTTGTACCTGTTATAAATATAAATAAGTTAAATTATTTTTATTATTTAAAAGTAATTTATTTAATTTTTTATATTAAAAGTAAAGAGAATTACCAGCTGAGTGGCATTGTTGTTAAATATGCATGAGTGTCACACCACCATGAAGATCCCAATTGTTTGACACGTTTGTAGCATCGTGGACATGCATTATAAAACCAACCTTGGTGTGCATTAAGGTCGGTGATTGTTGCTTTTGTAGTAAATTTTTTGTCCTGTTGTTTGAATGGAAAATATTTAATAAATTATATTTTATAAAAAAGATGTAATAAATAAATATTTACCTGATTTTGATATGGATCTAATGCTCGGAGCTCCGCTATTGTCATTCTATTCATAATCTTTTGTTCTTCTAATGTTATCGGTGTTTGGGTTGATGGGGCAATAAAGTCTATTTCTTGAATAGAATGACAGAACCTGTAAATAAATAATATATTAAATAATAGAATTTTTTTTTGGTAATTAATAAATATAAAATATGTTAATATTCTTGTAATAAATATTTATAATACCTTTTTTTAATTTTTTTGCATTCAGCGATATCTGGTTCAAGATAAAGTGAAGTTCCAGAGGTGCTTGCTATGTAAAGTCCACCTGTATATTTATAATTAATGAAATTAATAAATAAAAATATTTATTATTGTTATTAAATATAAATTTGTAGTATTTTGTAGTCTATGTATACTTACCAAGATATAGTTTTACTGCCATGGCTGTAAAGGCAATTACAACTGGTTCAGACATTGTTTGAATTGTATTTTCGTCAAATGTTTCTCCAATTTCTCCCCAAAGAGTTATGTTCAGTGATTCTTCTATGCAAAATATAATGGATTTAAATTAATAATATATTAATAAAAGAATTTAAATTTATTGAAAATATATTTATAATAATATATAATTTTTAATTACCTGATATTCTGAATTGTTAGGTTTCGTCTTTTAACCAGTCTGTTGCCTACATTGGATTCTTCAATGCCCTTAACAGATATAAGGCGACCAATGACATCTAGTATAACATTATAAATACAAAGTAATTATTTATTAAAATTAATATAATAAATATAAATATTATAAATTATATATATTATGTACCTGAAAGAAGGTCATTAATGTCAATTCTTGATGTTAACTGGTCGTACTCTGCAAAATTAAATTTGTATCGAGGTATTTCCGAAATTTCTTCTTGAACTTCTTTGAAAATTGTTGACCGCGCAAATTGTAGCATTGCCCTGTGTGGAACAATTTTATATCTTTGTTTGTTGTTTGAAACAAAGAAGTTACTGATTTCATATATGTTGCCCACTTGTATTGTATTTGTGATGAAATCAACATCTTTTGCACGAACAAATCCATGGATTGCTTCATCCTGTAAAAAATATAGAATAAATTTTTATTAATAATATAAATTGTTAATTATTATTAAATAAAAAGTTCATAAAATATAAATGTAATTACATGTTCATCTACTAATAAGCAGTCAACGCTTATTAGACGACCAGTATTGTAATCTGTATTCCTCCATAAGTGACAAACTCGTGCATGAATTGTCTCGTATGGTTCTCCTGGTTTCAGTATTCGCAGTGGACTGAACATGTTCTATAGATAATAAAAATATATAAACATATTTAATAAAAAATTGATAAGCTAAATTTGGAAGTTAAAATTTATGACAATTGTTTGATAATAAAATATTCCAAGAAAATTTATATTTATTAAATATTAATTTTTTTAATAGATTATTAATTTTGATTAATTTTATGTAATATTTCTTTGTAGACAATATTTTTAATATGATTTGAATATTTATTAATGGAATCATGTATTAAAATATGTAAACCTTTTGGTGATGTAACTCTAGATAGTGCAACATATAATTGTCCATGACTAAAAATTTCATTTTCTAAATAAAGTCCAACTTTATTTAATGATTGACCTTGACTTTTATTTATTGTCATAGCATAACATACTTTTAAAGGGAATTGTCGTTTTTTTAATACAAAAGGATATTTAGATTCATTTACAGTCATTTCTATTCTTGGTATATAAACTTTTTCACTTATCTCGTTAGAATTAATAATACGACCTTCAACAATTTTATTTGTTAGTTGTGTTATGATAAGTCTTGTACCATTACATAATCCTATTGATTGGTTAAGATTTCGTATTAACATAACAGGAATTCCAATTTTTAATTGTAATTCATGTGGAGGTAATCCATTAAAATTAAGCGTGTGTAAAAATTCAGTAGGATATAAAAGATTTAGTTTGTCAAGATTTCCGATGATGATAAAATAGTATCATAACTATAATAAATTTTTGTTTCTGTGGATACTAAACTTAATAAGTATTTATTTATTGCATCAGTTGTTGTATTTCTAGGTGTAATGATTGCTCTTTGTTTTAAATAATCAATATTGTTAAAACTATCTAAAAACATTTCATATATTGTGGTTGAAATACATTCAATAGAATTTGAATCATATGGGATTATATATTTTTCTGGTATTTTAATCCATGTAGCATCTTCATTTTCGGTATCTTTTATTCCATTTGTTGTTCCATTACCAATATTTAAAATCCATTCAGAGAAGCTAGTAATTTCTATTTGTTCATCAATACAGCAATTAAGTTTTTTTAATCGCATATTTTCTGTTAAAGTAAGTATTCGGAAATATGGCCAAAGGTAAGAATTGTTTATAGTTACATCAAATATATTTTCTTTTGTTCCGTTTGGAATAACTGGTAATATTTGTCTAAAATCACCACCTAATATAACTGTCATTCCTCCAAAAGGACGATTAAAATCATTTGTTAAATCTTGAAGTGTTTTATCTAAAGCTTCAAAACAATATTTATTTGTCATAGGTGCTTCATCCCATAAAATTAATGTTGTTTTGTCAATTAATTTTGCTAGTTGGGTAGATTTTTTTATCTGGCAAGTTGAAAATTTATCAATTGATAGTGGTATGCGAAATCTTGAATGTGCGGTTCGACCTTTTGGTAATAATAATGATGCTATGCCAGATGATGCTACAGCTAATACAATTTCACCATTTGATCTAATTTTGCTAATAATTGCTTTCCATAAATATGTTTTTCCTGTACCGCCATAGCCATATATAAAAAATAAGTTATTTTGTTTAATTTTTATTGCTTCTAGAATTTCATTATAAATAAATTGATGTTCTTGATTTAGATTTTGTACTAAGTTGACATTTTCTTCTTTTAATTTATCTTTATTGTAATTAAGTTCTTCTCTTAAAAGATTATTATTTAAATCTTCAATTAATGATCCAGTGGGAAGTGGAATATTATAATGTGATAAAGAAGATGAATTTAAATTTAATAATTTTTCTAATTCATACAATACAAAATTATATATTTCATTTTCAGGAATTTCAAAATTTGGGTTGTTAAATAAGACTTTTATTTTGTGTAAAATATCATCACATTAATTTCCAATGTTTTTGTAAAAATTTTCTTGGATCAGAAAGATTGCAAAATAATAGTATTGTAATAAAAAGTTGACGCAGTTGTGTAGATGTTGACCAGAATGATGCTTCTTCTATTGATTCATCCCATTCTTTATCATCTCCTAGTAAACCTAGGGCATGACAGGCTGTTTGATTTGTGGGATAAATAATATTATTTACTGTTCGAAGTGATTCATAACTTGTTGAACATTTTTGATGATTTAATAATAATTTTAAGTAATATAATTCACCGGAACTTGGAGGGATATAAAATGTTCGTCCTATAGTATGTCCACTTTGTCTATGAGTCCAAATCTTATTTTTATTATTCCAAACAAATTTTATTGGAAACTCTGAGTAGGTAAGTTGTCGAGTATCTTCATTAGTTTTATTAATTTCCATCCATTCTGTTAATGTTGTTTTGTGAATTTGTGGTTGCTGTATTATATTTCGTAATTGTTGATTTTTATGAAATGTAATGTTTTGCATATTTTGTAAATGAATAGAAAGACGTTGAATAGCTGGATTTCTATGATGAATTGGATATTCAAATATTCTCCAAATTGCTTCATAAGGTGTAATATATCGACAATTAAGATAAGCTTTTATTTCATCAACTTCTTTATAATTTATTGTTTGATTATTTTCAGTAATAATATTATCTTCAATAACGGCCCTTATTCGATCTGGACCTTTTGTTAAGTATTTAAATAAATATTTAATGAGCATAGATTGAGAACAAATTTCGACATTAATATGTGCACGATATTTTAAGCATAAAGTTCTATTAAAAGGAACAATGTATCTATTATCAAGTTTTATTCCTTCTTTAATAATATTAAAATCTGTATCTCTACGACGATAATTTACAAAACCATTTTCCTCTATAGTTGTTTCATTTCTTATTTGTTTTGGAAATTTTTTTGAACATTTTGAATTTTTCATACATGGTGCAGATGTTTTTGCATATCCACATGGTCCATGTATCATATATTCAGTTATAATTTTATAACCTAAAGGATCAATTATTGGGTTTGGAATTTCTGCAAAAATAATTTTATCTATTTGTATTGGATCACGGTATTTATATTCAGGGTATAACCAAAATAACATATGACAATGAGGTAAACCACGTTTTTGAAATTCGACTACATATAAATCTGCAATTAAAAAAAAATGTCAGAATAATATAATTATTAGATTTTTTATTTTTTAAAATAAAATATTATAATAATATTATATTGACGTTTTTATTATATAAAATAAATTAATTTACCTGCTATTATGGGTCCGAAAATGACTCCTGATTTTATTATATTTAATAAATTGTTTAATTTAATTTTAAATATTCTACTTACAATATCTGGTCTATCCTCAGTTTTTGTCCTGAAATTATTGATAAAAATCTTTTAATTTCTGGCCATTTAGGATTACATGTAAATGTTAGAAATATATCATGATTTCCATAATGTCTACAAATTGCCATCGCATCTTGATAATTTTGAATCATATATCTTGGACTTCCTGTATAAGATGATGGTAAGATAATTCTTTTTCCAATTGCTTGTGCATCTGTATCACCTCTAATTATAGCATCTTGAATACCTTTATATATTTCAGATCTTAAATTGTTTTGGTTTTGTCTAATATAATCTAAACGATCTTCTTCAATTGAGGCATAAATATCTACAATATACTGTTGAAAAAGTCTTCCAGATCTAAATAATGTATTTCCTTGCTGTATTCGTTCTTGAAGTTGAAAAGCATAAAATGATCTCATTGATATTCGATCTCTATGTGGTTGTCTGTCAGTAAAATTTGGATTCCAACTTATATTAATTCTATATCCATCTTCTCCATAAGGGAATAATAATGGATATTGTAATGCCATATAAGATGGATGTAGTTTATTGATTCTCTGTAATTCTCCAGTTTGACTATGAATAATAATATCTCGTCCATCTATAGATTGATCAATATCTCCAACAATTAATGCACCTATATCTGTTGAAGTTGGAAGATCATATTGTGCACTATCTCCTTGTCGTCTTCCTATTAATCTTAATTTCATTAAAGGTATTTGATTATTTTCATAAGTATCTCTAACAGTTCTAAAAAGTTGTACTAAGTTATTTGTTTCATCTAACATTGTAAGTAATTTTTTAATTATTGTTTCATTTAAATTATTATTATTTGGAACTGTTGCAATTCTATTTTGTATTTCATGTTCTGTATCATAAATGTATAATTATGCAAATCTTGGAGGATTATTATTACTTGGAACTAAAGAACCAATTAAATGATGTATTTGACCACTAATTTTAAAAATATATGGTGCTGTTGAATTATTAATATCTGATTGAATGTTTGCTCCAAATGAACTAAAAGAAAACATCGAATTATATATTCGAATATTTTTTCTAAAATTTGAACTTAAAGGTCTTCCATAATAATCTAATAATTGATCTAAAATTGGTGGTGTTTTTTTAGTTAAAGGAATGTTAAATTTTCCATTTTGACAGCATAAAAAATCCACTCTTTCGTATTTGTTCATTTTTCCAGAATAATGCTTGACAATATTGACATACGTAATTACAATCTTCAATATCTATATATTCATCTTTTAGACGTAAATAAAAAAAATTTTGTTTGAAAAAGGAAAATAGAAAAAGTTGAAAATGTTAGTAAAAAAATTTGTCAAAAATAATAAATTTATGAAAAAAAAATATTAAAATAATTAAATTACCTTGTTCAACTGATGTTGAATTGTAATTTGTTAAAAATATATTTGATGTTTCTTCATTCCTGTTTTCTTCAAACTGGTTATTTGAAGAATATATATTTGTTGATGTAGATGCTCCATTATTATTTACGTAATTTTGATTTTTTTGACGTTTTGATTGCCTTGAATAGTTAATATTTTTTCCTGCATTTGTTTTCATTGTTGAAACTTTTTTTTGTTCCACAAAAAGTAAAAGAACGACACAAAATATTGTTAGAAAATATAAATTATATATAAAAATGTAAAAAAAAAAATATTCAATTACTTATTTATAAAAAAAATTTGACTGAAGTAATAAAAAATTGACAAAACAAATATTAAAATAAAATATTACAGATAAAATTTATATTCCTTATAAGAAAATACGATATTTTTTGTAATTAAAAAAGTATAAATAACAAAAAAAAAATTATAAAAATTGAAGGGATAACAAAGTTTATGAGTAAATTTAATAAAATAAAAACTAAATAAATTAACAAATAAATGTAAAAATGAATATAAATTAAAAAAATTTAACAAACAAATGTATTATTTGGGAATTTTTTTTTTAATAATTTAAGGCTTTAAAATATTCACATATTATTTAAGATGTATAATTTTTTAATTAGAAAATATTTAATAAAATACAATATTTTATGTTATTAAATTTTTTTCTAGTTTTATTATTATTTTTTCTGTAAATTTATGCAACTTATATATTCACAAATTTTTATAATTTATTATTTGAATTTGTTATGTTAAACTGATTTTTATTTTTTAATATTATAATTTAATTATGTTGATTTATTTTTTATTAAGATAAAAACGTTTTTTTTTGGATTTTTTTTTTT
Organism: Ficus erecta; assembly: GCA_008635985.1. Classification (NCBI taxonomy): domain Eukaryota; kingdom Viridiplantae; phylum Streptophyta; class Magnoliopsida; order Rosales; family Moraceae; genus Ficus; species Ficus erecta. Next base: position 102,047 of record BKCH01001417.1, on the reverse strand, counting down.
TTTTGTGTAAATTATTCATAGATAGAGGACATATATTTTTTTGTTTGTAATTTTTTTATTACTATTATTATGTTTGTTTATTTTTATTTCTTGAAAGTCTCTGAATATGAATTAAATGATTTGTTAAATATATTTAGTAAAATAATATTTGTATATAATAAATTCTTTAAATTTGGACTCATATATTTTTGTATAATTTTTTAAATTTGTTGTTAATTTCATTTTACAACACATGTTATATCACTAAGAGGAAAAATTTGACGGATATTAAGGAAATATATAAACAAATATGATATTTTATTTGGTTAATTTTAATCAATTATAATTTATGATATCTTATGAAAATACTAATTTGCGTTTTAATTTTCTAAGTTTTTTTTTTCATATAAAAAATTATATTCATTAGATGAAACAATAACTAACTTAAGTTATTTATGTTCTTTATAAACTATCAATTTTCTGCAATACAAATTCAATCTAATTAAAAATGCATATGGAAGAAAGTATTTAATATTACATTACATATTACAGGGGAGACAAAATTACAATAAAATTTACAATACTTGGTAAATGTAAAAACAGCTCTATACAAAAATGCTAATAATAACTATAAACATCTTAACAATTTGATAAAAAGTAAGATAAACCCCCGGGTAATAAAAATATGAAAAAAAAATTATATTTTGTTACCAACAAAAAAAAAATAAGAGAAAAAATAATGGAACTGTAAAAGCATAACCGGCTAGGAGAAAAAAAAAAAAACTCTATAACATAATCAATCTCATATAGCAATTTGAATAAACAATTTAATATATACATAACATAACAAATGTTGTTAAAATTTTAAATAAACAGTTTGTAGAAAAAAAACTGAAAATTATTTGATTAAGCTCAGATCTCTTATATGATAAGAATATCTATAAAGAATAACTCAATTATAATTCAACTTCGTCTTTTGGTAGCTACCAGATGAAATGTTTGGGAATCTGCAGTGGGGCAAAAATTTAATAGGAAGAAAGAAAGAATGGTAGATAGAGAGAAAAGAAGAATGAGAGAAGACAAAACAGCAAAACAGGTTGTGAAAACTTACAAACAACTGGTATAGATAATATACAAAACCAAAGGGTAAGATTAAGACAATAGAAACTAAAAAAATCAGATAAGACAGAGAACGGTAGAGGCCAAAAAAATGAGAGGAGAATAAATATTAATTTAACTAAACAAAATACCAACATATTTAATACTATTTTGTTTTCCAAAGAATAAAAATATCCTAACTCCCAAACATCCATAGCAACTATATATAGCAACTATAAAGACTGTCAAATAATATGTATTGATCATTCATGATATTCTATTACTGATATCATATTCAGCAACATATACCAAATTAACTAAAACATTTGGTATATGCATTATTACATATCTAAAGTGAGATCATCATAGCAAATTACAATTTTTTATACAAATTCGTTTAAAAAACATTTACAGTATTGGGGGGAGGGGGGGGGGGGGGGCGCGGGGGAGTGGCGGTGGGGGGGGGGGGGGGGGGCAGCAAACAGAAAAAGTAGGAAGAAAAGAAAAAACCGAGAAACAAAAACGGGAAAAAGTTAACAACACTTATGACAACAATACTTATGAAATGGAATCATACAACTATACAAACTTAACTTTTACAAACTATATATAAAGAAGAATACATTTAATATAAAACAGATCAAAAAAAAAAATATAACACAATAACAAAATTATAAACTGTACAATATTATTACAATAGTAATAACAATAATCATAAGTGAAAAAATGAGATGTTTAAAAATATTAAACAAACAGGAAGAAGAAAAACAAACAAATATAAAAATAAACAAAGAAACCAATAATTGTTATAAAAACAGAATGTTAAGAATTAAAAGATCAATTTATCATAATACAATAAAACATCAATCCACTGTAATTAAGATACATAAATAAGAGTAATACCTGAATAAAAACAGGAAGTTTGCACATAACGAATATCCCAAAAAATGATTAGTCTTCAGAAGGTGAGAAAGAGCACAATAAAACTTTGTAGGCAAGAAATAAAGAAGGCTCAAACCAGAGTAATTAAGAGAGTGGTAAGAAGAAAGTGAGAGTAAACTGTGAGAACAATGTAATAAATGAGAGAAAAAGATATGCGTAGAAAAAAGTTGAACGAAAAAAATATATATATTTGAAAAAGAGTCGGTGAACAACAAAGGCATAATCTGAACCAATACACATTCACACACAAAACAAATCACACAATTAAAACAATTCAGAAGCATTAATGACAAACATATATATCTCAGTCAAAGCAATCATTACAATGTAAATAACAAATTTTTTTCCAATAACAAAAGTACATCTAAAACAAAATAATCTATAAACATTAATTGTGTAACACAGATCAGCAATAAAAACACCAAAATCTCTAACCACGGAAAGAAAGTGCATGAATAATCCAGAAGATTAAATAATGAAAAAACCTAACAATCCATTGAAATCTAACTAAAAGATCAAATATAGTTATGAGATATAATAAGAAATTATAGAAGCAAAAACTAAGCAAACAAATTTCGGCCAAAAAAAAAAAATTACCCGGGGGATAAAAAAAAATTACAAATATCAGAAGGAAAAGGTCTTCAATATCTTCAGTAACACTCCCAATCAGCCATTTTAGTAGCATTACCACTGCAATCTACAAAAACAATTTAACAAATAACAAATATCAAAATTAATATATATTACATCTAAGAAGGAAAAAAAAAAAAGCAAAAAAAAGTTACTGAAATAAATAGAAGAAAAACAAAAACATACCATTTTTTTTTTCTGAAAATGTATTTTAGCAAGAATAATGAAAAAAATCCCCAAATCAAAATTTTGGGTTAACAGTAGAAGAAGATGCAAATGGAAGACTAATCAACGAAGCTTAAAAAAAATATAACTCAAACCTAGAATTCGGAAACCATGAATCTAAAAAATCAAATAATAGAAAAAGAAAAAAACAACATGCAACCCCAAAAAAAAAATTACAAAGAAAAATGGGGGAAAAAGGGCCAACAAAATTAGGCCATCTCCAACCCATTTACTCTATTTTAGAGTACAGAAACTCTAAAATAGAGTATCTGCTACTTCAAATACTATTTTATCTCCAACCCATTTACTCTATATCATACTCTAAAAGGAATATTCTATTTATATTCTTTTTTATAATCATTTAGATATTATTTTATATTTATTCCCTATAATCTTTGTATTTTACAAATTATGCCCGCATACATTCTTTTTAACATATTAATCCGTTGATTGTTTTTATTTTTACGAATAATCTTTAAAAATAGAAAGTTATATCAAATAACCAAAACATTATAAATTTAGTGCGATTATCAAAAACAACTTAATACTTAGTGAAAAAAAAAAACTACATGATTTTCTTAATTCCAAAAAAAAAAAAAAGAAACAAACTGATATTTAATATTTAAATAAAAAAACTTAAAATTACATGACATTTGTCCCTAAACTTCCGAATTAGTATATATTTCCCATAAATGATCGATCAATGCATTCCGAATTATCTCTTTTTATGCCTTTACATTATGTATTTTGTGTTATGTTTGGTTTATCACATGTAATTGTTTAATGTATTTTTATGTATGCTTATTTATGGTTTGTTTATGAATTAGAATATCTTCTCAACTTTTTAATTTATGTAAAACTTGTATGTTGATTTACTATCTTACAAAATTTATTCAAAATAATAAAATAAAAAAATGTATAAAAAAATAAGTATAGCTTAAGATTTAAACATACAAATACTTTATATATAAAAAAATGGGTAATTTTCATAAAAAAATTAAGTTAAGGGTAACTTTATAATTTTTATTTTTATCTAAATATCAGTTTAAAATTTAATTAAAAAAAGAAAAAGTAGTTTAGAGTATGAACAGTGATACTTCATATATGAAGTATACTGTTCATACTCTATATTTGAAGTTCAAGATAGAGTATGGGTTGGAGAGCAAAAAAACTTCAAAATGGTGTAAAACTCTATTATAGAGTATGCATTGGAGTTGCCCTTACAAATATATTTTTTTCCACTAAACAGATACACAAAATGAAGGGAAAAAAAAACGGAAAACCATAAAAATAAAATGAGCCGAAAAAATTTACAAAATTGTGAAAGCATGAATATATATATTTTTTAACAAAACCTAAAACTCTAAAACAAATATCATACAACAACAAAATAACAAAAAAACAATAGAAAAAAAAAACCCCCTAAAATCAAATCCTAAAAATCCAATAAAATAAATCCGGTGGAGAAAAAATTTTCAAAAAACACAATCAGTGAACACAGTAACAAAAACCCAAAATAAAAAAAAAATTATACACACAAAAAAAAAAACCCCCCTAATTATCCGAAACAATAAACCCACGGAGGAAAAAAAAAAGGAAAAAAGATCAATAAACACAATAACCAAAACTAAAACCTAAAGTTTGAAAACCCAAAATGCACAATTTCTAAGGAGAGAAAGAAAGCAACTGACAATCAATAAACACACCAACAAAAACCAAGAAAAAAAAATTAATAATACACACGGAAAAAAAAAACTTCCCAAATCAAACCCTAAAAATCTGACAAAACAAATCCACCGGGGAAAAAAAAAAAAAAAAAAAAGAGGGAAGAGCATCTGAGAGGACAACCACAAAAATCAAGAGCTAGAATCCGAAAATCCAAAATACAAAAAAATAATAATAATAATAAAACCCTAAAATAAAACACTAAAATTCGGAGAAAACAAACCCACCGGAGGAAAAAAAAAATTTGAAGAAAAAAAAAAATAATGGATAAACACATCAAGAAAAACTAAAACCTAGGATTTAAAATCCCAAAATGCATACAATGTAAAGAGAAAGAGAGCAAAAAAAAAAAAAAAGCTTAAAATAAAACACTAAAATTCCGAGAAAACAAACCCACCGAAGAAAAAAAAATTTGGAGAAAAAAAGAAGAAGAATAATGAATAAACACATAAAAAAAAAACTAAAACCTAAGCTTTAAAAACTCAAAATGCATACAATGTAAAGAGAGAGAGAATGGCCGAGAGAAGAGAAACCAAAGAGAGATGAGCATTGAGTAGACAAACACAAAGTAAAGAGAGGGGGACCGGCAGGAAGAAGAGGAAGAGAAACATAGAGTTTGGGGAGGCAGAAAAATGCAAAGAGAGAGACAGAGAAAGGAGCGAAGAAGAGAGAATAGGAAAGGACCAAAGGAGGGGCAGCTGGAAGAAGAGAAAAAGCCCACAAATAGGATTTCAAGGGCAAAAAAGGTAATCACTATACATCACATAATCGGTACATACAAAAAAAGAGCAAAAAAGTCCGGACAATGCCAAAAGGACAAATACGGTAAATCACTGTTCATTCCGGGAAAAAGCAAAGTGTTTAAAGGTTAAAAGTGTCATTTTGATGGCTGTCATCAGCTGTTGCACAGTATCAGTCTACAGCCGTAAGGGAAGAATGGGAAAAGAAAAAAAAAAAAAATTAACACGACAACGAAAAAGAAAAGAAGGGAAAGAAAAAGGCAGTGGCACAGAGCCTCAGGCTTTTGCAGCAGTGAGGAGGAGACAGAGAAAAAATGTAAGGAGGCATTTTACTATTCATTAAACAGTGAAAGTGGACACTCTTTAGTATATTAATTTAAACTCAAATATTCAAATATTTAAACGAAAACGTGATATGAAGTATGGGCTTTGGGTCTGAAATTTGTTCTTCCAAGGGCTGCAGCGTACGGTGGGGACTAGTAAGTGGCCGAAATTGTGCAGGGCCCTACTGGCAATTTTCAAAAAGTTTAGGGGCTAAAACATAAATGTGCACAAATTAAGGGGTAAAAATATAGTTTTAAAAATATATTCAAAATTTTAAATTATCAAGTTTAAAATGCTGATTAATTGTTTTTAAAAATATTTTGGCTGCGTTTGGAGGATAAGTTCGGACTCAAATTTATGAGTCCAAACTGAACGTATTCAGTTTGGTGGTTGAGTTTAGCTTGGACTGAGATTGAACCGTTATACAGTGATATGAACTGGGTTCACTGTTGGGAGTTGACACTCACGTGGTTTGATTCCCACACATCCTTCCCTGCACCTCCGCAGAGATTCGCCCCACTGTGGCGATGCAGGGCACAGAAGCAGATTCGGGCTGTGCACACCCCACATCTTCTTCTTCGTTGATCCCTGAGTCGAATTTCTCCCCCATCTCTCCCCACCTTCAAGCATCTGCTCTCTCCTTCTCAAAAACCCAATTTCTTTCCTCAGTCCATCCGGTGAACAAATCCGCCCCCTACCCATCGACGACGTCTTTTCCCCAACCGCCGGCAACTATCCCCTCCGGTGAGCCAATCGACGGTGCCCGTTCAACAAGCGGCTACCAACCCCATTGGTCAGTTAAAATTTTCTACTTTCTCTCTCTAGTTTCTCTCTCCTGTTTCTCTCTCTAATTGATCTTCCTTCCCCAACACAATCGATTTTAAACTCATAAATGTTTCATCTGGGTTTTGGATTTGGTTTTGGTTGCCGTTCGGAAATATTAACATTGGAAAAAAAAAAATATGCATATATATATATAGAGAGTCATATACATATATGCATATATATATATATATATATATACACACAGACACACACACACACACAGAAAAGTAGGTAGAAGAGTGAAAGAATATATGGGAAGACTTTAAGATTAACGACAACAACAACAAGAAATATGGGAAGGATTTTTGTAGTAGAACTTGAAGGAAGGTCTTACAGATGCAAATTCTGTAAAGCCCACCTGGCCCTTGCTCACGATCTTGTCTCTCGGGTATACACACACACACACACACACACACACACACACACACACACACACACACACACACACACACACACGAGATCCGGTGAAGATCCGGACGGCGTTGCAGAAGACAAACCTCAGATCGGCTCCCTCCGCCGGACTCCTCAGATCCTTGGTTCGTTTTTTCTCAAATCTCGACACCGGGAAAGACTCCTATCGCGGACGGCGGAGATCCAAGCTCCACGGCAACACCGCTTCGGCCTCTAGCTCCTCAAATCTCGACGATCCAGATCTTAAGAGATCTCGCGCCGCCGCTCGACGGTTCTCGCGATCGGACTCCGCCGGAGCTCCAATCTCCGGTGCGAGCCATCTGAGACAAAAGCAGCCGGTCTTGAAGTTGTTCCAGCCGTCGTTTGAATGCCGATCTGAGCCGCCGTCAACTTGTGCCCTGGCTTCCGCACCGTCGTTCATGAGGCAAGATCCAACGAAAGCAGTGGACAACTCTTTTTTTTCTGAAAATTTTTTATTTTTTGTCCCCTTTTATTTTTTCCTATCTCTCTCTCTCTCTAACAAAACAAAAGTCAATGCCCCAGAATCTTGACTCATTAAGCTAAGCATTTCTCAAAGACAACAAAAAAAACAATAGATAAAATATATGTATTTACACAGAGAACAAAAGCCGCTAATTACGATCTGTTTGATATTTTATTAGTGTTAATGTTGAAAAACAAAAGAGAAGAAACAAGTATTTTGGGGTGTCTCCTTTGGTTGTGATGAGAATGAAGAGGAGAGATGCTCCAAGACACGAGTTCAGAGATCTCGATGCCATGCAAAAAATTAATAAATTAATAAATTAAATAAAAACTAAATAACATCATTTATTTAATTTATCCCGTTTGGTTGCTGACTTTAAAAACTAAATAAATCTCGTTTGTATGGACGAAAGCAGTATTTGGGAGTGTCCTTTAATCCCGTTTTATTTTTCTTTTTCGAGTTCTTCAACGGAGGGGGGAGTCGTCGGCTTCGTCCCCCATTATATTTTATTTTCGTTATTGATATGATGGCACAAAACTTTGAACGTTCTCATGGACTCCAACATTTGTTTGACAACATTATTTTCCTCTTTACGCTCTCTTTTTATTTGTCTTCTTACTCTTAATTTTTAGGTCCTACTGTCGGATTTGGTATCGTCGGTGGCACATGCGTCGTAGATTGAGGTCCGCGAAGCAGAATCGGAAAAAAGTCTTCATTACCCAGTACTCTCGCGTTAGGAAAGCTTTGGCGCGACCCATTGCTTCCTGTCCTGATCCGTCGGCCTCCATCGTTTATTCCTCTTCCGGTTCGAACTCGGTTAACCTGGTAGGCTTTCTCAAACTTGTCGAACAATTGTTAATTTGTGGGAATTTTGAGTTTCATGATTGCAATCTAGAGTTGTTAGTAATTTGTGCTAAATTTGTTGCGATACTAAAACTCAGAAATGTTTGGTTTTCTGTTTATTGGCATGTGTTGAATTTCGATGTTCAAGTTGAGTTTATTATCGTTTTTTTTTAAATATTTTTTTCCATTGTATTCGCTAGATTACGCAAATGCCCCGTAAATCTTCGGGTGAGACGTTTGCTTGGAACCCCGTCAAGGAGTTAAAGTTACTGGAAAAATTGGATGGCTTCTACTCATCAAATCCCGGCCGACAGCCCGCCATGCAGCTATATGAAGTATGGGCCAATGAGTTTAACTTAGAGTTTGGTGGCGTTCACGCTCGCGGCCTTACTTTATACCAAAAAAAAGAGCGCATGAGAAAAATTTATAAGGGTTGGAGTGAGTTGAAATCCCAGACCGGCCTAGGGTACGATTCTGCCACAGATAGAGTTATTTGCTCAGATGAGGCGTGGCAGAGTTTCATCAAAGTAATATTATTTTTCTAATAAGTATTTCATGCTTATTATATTTATTAACCACTTGGCTAGTAAAGACGGATGACGTGGCATATCCCATTTTGTAGGATCATCCACTGTGCAGGCATCTCCGTTACGAGGGCCTTCGCCATAAGGAGTTGCAGTTCAACGTGTTCGAGAAAACGCACGCGGCTGGCGCCTACGGTTATGGGTCAGTTACGATGGGGGACGGCAGTAATCCATCCGTTGACGACGCGGTCAACTTCGCCAACTCTGAAACACACCCGTGGTTAGAGGAGGACCTAATCCCGACCGCCGGTGAGCGGCAGGCTGACACGCGGCAACGGCCCGACGTCGCCGGTCCATCCCGACGGAGTGGAAGCCTGGGTAAGAGAAAGCAAAGGGATGCAACCGATGCAATGGCGTATGAGGCTATGGAGGAAGTCCGAGACTACTTCCGAGGCATATCGCAAACTGGCGGTGGCAGTGAGCAGTCAGTCCAAAACGGTGGCCTAGTGCAGTGCATGAACATAATGAAGGGAATGGGTTACTCATCACATCATCAGATGCTGATGTGGCACTACTTTGATTCTCACCAACATCTTATGGGTCCATTCTGTCAAGTTGACAACGACCTTCGGCGAGAAATTATTGGCTCCGTCATCAACCCCTAGCCGCCGCCAGCTATATAGAGTGTTTCTGTGTTTATCCCTGCTTGTTTATGTTTTTATTGCTCTTTTCGGTAACATTGAGACTATTTTTATAAGTATTTGTTCAGAGTAAAAATACATACTCATGATGTATTAATTTTATGTAACAATTACCGCTAAATTGTCTTGTTACGTAAATTTACGTTTACGTTAACTGTGCGCTGAATTTTTTTAATTACGTTATGTTATGTCGGCAGTTGCCAAAATTAAGGAAATGCGTAACGGAGTCCGAAACTAATACAAAGTTTTTTCCTATGTACGTTAATGTATAACAGGAATTGTAGACCAAGTATAGTGCAACTCGGGAAGAAGAACATGAACGACCGTGGTTCCGCACACCACCGTGAAGATGACAACCATGGGGCCGAAAACGGCCAACGCAACGTTCCGGCTATGGCTGCAATGTCAGTGTTTGCGTATCGTACATGGCGGCGTAGTATGCGCAGGGATCCAGTACCGATGCATAATTCAAGCTTAACAGGACAGATGCGCGTGCACGAGATACTAAATGGTCACCCACGTATAATTCAAGGTTTAATAAGTATGGAATCCGGCACATTCAGAGCGATATCTAACCATGTTATTAGTCGCGGATTATTATCCGCAACTAATAACATGACTGTGGACGAGCAGTTATTTATTTTTTTATATATTTGTGCTCAAGGCGCCACAATCCAACAAGCCTCGTACTTATTCCAACACTCAAAAGAAACAACGTCGAGGTGGTTCTATGCAGTGTTATTGGCCATTTGTTCGCTGAAAGACGAGTTCATCATTCCACCCGACTACACAGCGGTTCAACCATTGATTCAAGAGCACGGGTACAAATATCGACCGTGGTTTGATGTAAGTTATCAGTTAACAATTACTAATTTCATCGTATGCCAATACTTTAATAGAAAATCAGATGTAAGTTGATTGGATTTCATGATTTAAATAGTTTGCAAATTTCGCAGGGTTGTATTGGGGCGATAGACGGCACCCACATCCCATGTGTGGCTCCATCTGAAAATGCGGACGCCTGGATTAATCGAAAAGGGTTTCATTCACAGAATATATTAGTGGCCTGTTCGTTTGACATGAAATTCACTTACATGTTGACCGGATATGAGGGTTCGTGTCATGATGCTCGAATGTTGGGAGAGGCAATTGCATTCAAGGGTTTCCCAATACCTCCGCCAGGTAAAAAGAGTTGGCCTTTAACTGTCAGTAAATTATTCATATTCCCTTTAGGTTGAAATAGAAAATTGCCAACATACTATTCATGAAGTGGTATTTATTTTGTAGGTAAATTTTACTTAGCCGATTCAGGGTACGCTAACAAGGATTGTTTTCTGAGCCCCTATCGCCGAGAGACATATCATATACCTGAATACCGAAGAAGGCGCGACGGGCTCGGCAACCGAAGAGAGGTGTTTAACTACACACATTCATCGTTGCGGAACTGTATTGAGCGGACATTTGGTGTCTGGAAGGCAAGATTCAAAATACTAAAAGGCACCAATAGCTACCCGATGGACAAACAGGCTATGATCCCCGTGGCTTGTGCTGTTCTGCATAATTTCATACGGATGGTGCAGGTTGGGGATCCCTTACACGAAGATTACGCCGGAGATTGTATTCCTGTAAGTGAGAATGTAGATGTGAACGCAGATTATGAAGTTGACGACGTAGCCTCCGATACAGGGCCAAGTACAAGACCGCAGCACCATGACACGAGGAGGGATGCCATGAATATGTTGAGAGATATGATGGCTGATGATATGAGGGACAGATTTCAATCACCCCCGTGGTATAGAACCACGTGAACGTTGGCGTCGTGATGTCACTGTTGACAACAGTATGACAGTAATGCAACTCTAAAACATTTTAACTATACAGTTCACTGACCTAATACATACTGATGGTGGGTGTATTTTACGGCTATTTACGTAATTTCACAAAATATTTCGATGACGTAAGTTGATTGGTGTTATAGATTGAAATTGTTAATCGCGACATTTTACGTTAATAGAACCTATAATAAAATGTTAAATTGAGGATAAATGAAAAATTTAAGTTCTGAGTAGTTTGATTATAATTTTTCTTCAATAAAATAAATAAATTTAGTTGATAATATGAAAAAAGACAATAGTTGAGGTGAAAAAATTTCATTTAGTTGGAGTTAAGATAAGTTACCAAACACAAAAGGTAAAAAAATTGGTTAACTCAATTTTTAAACATCCAAATAAGGCCCTTGTTTTTTTAAACTTTTTAACTCAAACTTTTTCACCAAACAATCAACTCAAACTAAACTTTATCTCAAACTTTTTACCAAACACTCACCTTTTAAACTAAACTTAACTTAACTCAAACTAAACTTAAAAATTTCAACTTGAACTTGTGCACCAAACAGGCCCTTTAACACTCTAATTAATCCTATTTAGTTTAATTAAACACAATTAATTCTAAAAGGTGTCACAATATTTATAGACCTACATTATTTTATGATGTAATTCGAGAGAGAGAGAGAGAGAGCATTATTTTATTTTAGAGTAAATCTATAGAACCTGAATGAGGAAAAAAAACCCGATCCTAGGTGGCATGTCCATAATGTGGGTCCTACTGGTAATTTTAATTTTTAAAAGCTGCAATGAAATGAGAGAGGGAAAAAAAAGAAAAAAAAAAAAAGAAAAGAAAAGTAAGCAAGTAAAAGCTTGCAATTGGTGCACAGTAACTCTAGTCCTCTATCATCGCCTTGTAATCTACTACTATACTACTACTATAATAATAATTATATTACAACTATTATATAATAATAATAATATGATCTCTAATAAAAAAGATATTATACTAATATACTAAAGGATCGAGATGGGATTTTTATTATTCCTTCTACAATATTCTGACGGTTTTGCCCCTCCACCCATGTGGAATTTCGGCTATTATAGTGGAGTGACGCTTCTGCCCTTCCTTCTTCCTCTGCCGGTTTGGCTTCTCACAGTGAATTGACGGTTTTGTCCTATTTTCCCATTTTCTTCGTTCTTCCACCGCCCATTATCTCCTCCATTTTCTCTCTCTATTTTTTTGGTTCTGCCCCTCTCTCTCTCTACTACTCTGTTTCTCTCTCTTTTCTTCTTCTTTGAATTTTTGCTCTCTCTTTTCTTCTTCTTTGACTTTTTTCCCCTTTTCTTCTTTCTTCCACCACCCATTATCTCCTCCATTATCTCTCTCTATTTTTTTGAATTTTTGACTTCCAAGTTTCTCTCTCTTTTCTTCTTCTTTCTCTTTTCTTCTTCTTTGACTTTTTTCCCCTTTTCTTCTTTCTTCCACCGCCCATTATCTCCTCCATTATCTCTCTCTATTTTTTTGAATTTTTGACTTCCAAGTTTCTCTCTCTTTTCTTCTTCTTATCTCTCTCTATTTTTTTGAATTTTTGACTTCCAAGTTTCTCTCTCTTTTCTTCTTCTTTGAATTTTTTTCCCCTTTTCTTCTTTCTTCCACCGCCCATTATCTCCGCCATTTTCTCTCTCTATTTTTTTTGGTTCTGCCTTTCTCTCTCTACCGCTCTCTCTCTCTCTTCTTATTCTTCAAATTTTTGGCTTTCAAAACCTAATTTTCTCTCCTCCTTTTTGCTTCTGCCACTCATATTTTTCTTCCATTGTGTATGTTTATTGTTGATGTTCTAATTCTCTCTCTCTCTCTTTGCCGGTTTGTCTCTCTTTCTTCATATTTTTCCGATTTTGGTGTTCAAACTCTAGAATTTTATTTCTTTTTTTTTTTTGATATTGTTGGATTTTTGTGTTAAATGTTAGATTTTCGCATCCAGTCTCTCTCTCTCTTTCATATTTTCCGGATTTTTGGTCTTCAAATCCTAGAAATTTATTTCCTTTTTTTTTTTTTGATATTGTTAGATTTTTGTGTTGAATGTTTGGATTTTCACATTTGTTATGTTGTTTTGTTTTCCATTACTGGATCTGGTTTTTTTTTTTCCCCCTTTCTCTCTATGGTTCTGTCCGAACCCCTTTTTTTTTTTTCATTTTTTTGTGTTGATGTTGATCTCTCCTCTACTTTCTCCGAATTCTTTTTTTTTTTTAATCTGTTTCATGAATTTTTGGCTCTTTTTTGGAAACAGTAAGAAACTTAAATAAAGGGTATGTATTTTTTTTCCTCTAAAAATTTTTTTGGTACCTTTTTTTTATTGTATTTGATTTCTGTTAATTTATTTTTGCAGATTGTAGTAATGATGGTGGCAAAATGGATGAATGCAAGTATTCAGTGGAGAATTGAGGACTTTTTTATTTTGTTATCTTTATATCTTTGCAATTTTCCTTTTTTTTTTATCCCCGGGTAATATCTTGCCGAATTTAATTTGATGGGTTTTTTTTTTATGTGGTTTGATTTTGTTATAAATAGGATATTTTTTAATGGTTGATTTTAATTAGGCTAGTGTTTGTGTGGTTTTTAATTATCATCATTCTTTAATATATTGAGTGTGAGTGTAATCCGTCAGTAACATATGTATGATTTAAATTCTTTTATCATATAATCTTGATAATTCTTTTGTCAAGAATTATACTTATTATAATTATAATATTTATCTTAACTAATTTTTTTTATTATATAATACTCAGTTTTTTTATTTATTTTTTTCTTCCTTCCCCATGCAACACACGGGTATTAAACTTGTTTTATTATAGAGATCTATATATATATATATATATATATATATATTTCATCCTATGTAATAACTATATTTCATACTATACAATAGACATTACTTCCAAAATAATAATAATAATATTATTATTATTATTAGTATTATTAATTGCATCCTTTTAATACAGTTGATCAGTTTGGTTAAAATCCTGTGTACATATACTTCATCATTTTAATACTCTTGATGAGCTGGGTTAAAATCCTATGTGGGGGAGCCAAAAATTTGTTTTGGCAGAGACTTGAGTTAGAAAAAAGTTTAGATTTTATTCCTGATTGTTATACACCCACGAAGTAATAATAATAATAATAATAATAATAATAAATTATCATCATTATCACTATCACAATCTCTATCACTATTATTATCATTATCACCATCACCATTATTATTATTATTATTATTATTGTTATTATTATTATTATTATTGCTGCTGCTGCTGCTGTATCTGCACCGTTTTAATGCTCTTGATCAGTTGGGTTAAAATCCTATATATGTATAATTCATCTATGGGACGAGCTAAAAAATTGTTTTGGCAGAGACTTTAGTTAGAAAAAAGTTTAGATTTTGTTCCTGATTTTTACTTAGTTGTGTTATACACTTATATATTATTGTTATTATTATTATTATTATCATTATTACCATCACTATCACTATTATTATTGTTATCGTTATCGTTATCACTATTGCCCACTACTACAAAATGTTGATTCCACGATAAAGCTACCACGATCTTTTTTCGATCGTGGAAAGTATGCCAAAAAAACTGTCCGGGTAGGTTTCCATTCCACGACCATTTTTAGAAACATTCAGACAAAACTGAAAATCATAACGTATATACTAGTAATTGTAGATAACTTAGGTTTTGTTTGGTTTTTAAGTTTAACTCTGACTAAATTATATTTTTTTAATCTAAATTTTTGTCTTTTTCAGAAATGTCAACAAACTTTATAACTAGCTTTTGAAAATTCAACCAACTCTAGCTTAAAAATTCCATCTCCAATCGGCGAAACAAATGCAAGTTTAGCCAACTTAGCTTATAGATGTAAAAACTCAGGTGTTTTGAATACTCGAGAAGTGACCGCTGTTACCAATTTGTTTACCGAAACTTATTGTCATGATGCATTTTTTCTGAGAAAAAAAAAATGAGGGCATGATACATCTTGTAATGGTATAGTAAATAGCACAACTGTATTACAAACTATCCAATATTACAACTTAACTTAGTTACAACTGGCCATGAACCTTTTCCATTTAACAGCGGCCATTTACCCATATGCCCCTGTGTTCTTTGATTAATTTACTTTTGCTGCCCACTTTGCCTTTTATGGCTCCGTTTGGATCACTTATCCATTTTTTAAAAGAAAATTTTTCTTGTTTTAATTGAGAAAGTTTTTTTATTTTGAGAATAAGATGGTGCTTGGATGTGTAAAAAAAAAATTCTTTTTGAAAACAAAAGGTTGTTTGGAATGAGAAAAAATAGTGTTAAGAATAGTGCATTGTGAGAAGATTTAAAAAATATTACTTTTTTTTCCCCCAAAAGGGTACTGTATAAAAATAAGTTTAAAAACAAGATAGTTTTTCTTTTTCAAAATAAGAAAATGATGAAAAAAAAATTGAGATAAATACTTTTTCGTAAAAACTTTTCAATTTTAAATGATATCGGATAGTTTTTCAATTTAAATTTTAAATGAAAATTTTTGTAGGTAGTTAGGTGTTCAGAGTGTCATAATAGTTGCAAGTGGGTATTTTTCCTGTTATTTCTCTCTCTCACCCTCCATAAGCTCTACGGCGACAATTGGTATTGCCTATTGGAGGAGTTCATGGCCAAGAGCAATAATGTCGTCGGCATCAGTTACCCTGAGATTTGATTCGATGCTCCATGTCGTTTCCGAGCTCAAAATCGAGGACCAGAGCGAGATGCTTGGGATGTTGGAAAATAATTGAACATGTGAACCTACATATGTAATTAAATGTGTATTATATGCTATCTTAAAGTACAGCCCATTTAAAGTGGTATAACTAAGATTTATTTTTATTGGACTTTGGGCATTAATTAAAGTATGGGTTTATTATGTGTAGAGGCCTAATTTCATATTTCTAATTTTATGATGGGCCAAAATAGAAATATGAAAAATATAACTACTGCAGTTATATTAAACGGTTATGGTCCCCAATTCATACGATACATTTTTTTCTATTCTCTCTAACATCCCATCATCAGGAAGAATATAGAGATTTCTCTCTAAAGAAAATCGTATTGAATTGGAAGATCCATAACCCATAATCGTCTCCTTCCCATGGATCAAGGTATGCTTCCGCTTTCATTCTCTTGATGATTTGACATGGTGGATCTTGGATAAATTGGATTTTCTCCATTAAAGTTTTCGGTTTCTTATTCTAACAAGTGGTATCAGAGCATTCACCATGTTAAACCATTAAGAATTAAGTTTTCTTTCTAAATTAGGTTTGGTTTTGAAGGATTTAAGAATGGTTATGGTTATGGATTCTTTGATTTTGTTTTTTGTTTTAAATTTCCGGATTCAATTTTTTTTTTTTTTGGGATAAATATATATGGATTATATATTGTTTGAAATTTTATATTTATGTTGTTTATGGTTTTGATTTTGGATCAAGAATATGGTGTTGGCTGCACTTTTGCAGCAAAGGAAGAAAAAAAAAAAAAAAAAATTGGTGTTGGCTGCCAATGGCCGGCGACTGGAAAGAAGGAAGAAGAAAAAAAGAAAAGAGAATTAGGGTTTTTCTGGGCCTTGAGCCCAATTTCTTTTCTTTTGGACTGGGCAGGGCTGGCTCAGGATCCGGGTTGGGTTGACCCGACCCGGTCCAGACCGACCCGGTCAATACAGGCAGTTGGCCGTTGACTTTTACGTTGACCATCG
>BKCH01001417.1:0-80000 GCA_008635985.1 Ficus erecta | reverse complement strand
CTAAGGTTTATTTTTATTGGGCTTTGGGTATTAATTAAAGTATGGGTTTATTATGTGTAGAGGCCTAATTTCATATTTCTAATTTTATGATGGGCCAAAATAGAAATATGAAAAATATAACTACTGCAGTTATATTAAACGGTTATGGTCCCCAATTCATACAATACATTTTTTTCTATTCTCTCTGACATCCCATCATCAGGAAGAATACGGAGATTTCTCTCTAAAGAAAATCGTATTGAATTGGAAGATCCATAACCCATAATCGTCTCCTTCCCATGGATCAAGGTATGCTTCCGCTTTCATTCTCTTGATGATTTGACATGGTGGATCTTGGATAAATTGGATTTTCTCCATTAAAGTTTTCGGTTTCTTATTCTAACGTGGGATTCCCAAGGAGATTGAGATTTACGACGAGAAGACGCTCTTTGATCAGCCGACGTGGGAGGGTTTGAAGTTCCCGATGATTGCGAAGCCACTCGTTGCTTATGCTTGGGCCAAGTCACATGAGATGGCGCTCGTCTTTAA
Source organism: Ficus erecta (assembly GCA_008635985.1). Classification (NCBI taxonomy): domain Eukaryota; kingdom Viridiplantae; phylum Streptophyta; class Magnoliopsida; order Rosales; family Moraceae; genus Ficus; species Ficus erecta. Next base: position 79,472 of record BKCH01001417.1, on the reverse strand, counting down.
CCACGATGGGCTCAAAAAAGATGAAGTTAACCGTAGGAGAAGATCTGGTGATAAGTCTACAAGCGAGGTTCTACCACTGATGAAACTACTTTCGGCTTCATGCGATGCTTCAACACATGTGAATGCCACCGTGGCATTGCTGAAGGTCTCAAAGCACAGTAATGATAGGATAGTGATCAACGAGTGCGGCTATTTAGCTGGACGAGACAACAAAATGCAGGAAAAAGATCGAAGCGATCGCCATTTTCAGGCCCTTCTTTTTCTCCAAGAGCTAGCAAATAGTGACTGGAGCTGCACTATTCCATTGCTAATTGACATAATGAATTCAGACAATAATGAAATCAAAACGGATACACTAGTGATTCCAGACAACTTAGCCAACTTAGCCAACTTAGCTTATAGATGTAAAAACTCAGGTGTTTTGAATACTCGAGAGGTGACCGTTGTTACCAATTTGTTTACCGAAACTTATTGTCATGATGCAGTTTTTTCTGAGGAAGGAAGGAAAAAAAAAAAAAGGGGCAGGATACATCTTGTAATGGTATAGGGAATAACACAGATGTATTACAAACTATACAATACTACAACTTAACTTGTTACGACGGGGCATGCCCTTTTTCCATTTTCACAGCGGCCATTTACCCATATGCCCTTGTATTCTTTGATTAATTTACTTTGCTGCTCACTTTGACTTCAACTGCTCCGTTTGGATCACTTATCTATTTTTTAAAAGGAATTTTTTTTTATTAAGTAAGAAAGTCTTTTTTATTTTAAGAATAAGATGGTATTTAGATGCGTAAATTTTTTTTTTTTAAATAAAAAGTTATTTGGAATAAAAAAACAGTGTTAAAAATAATACATTATGAAAGATTTTAAAAAGATCTATTTTATTTTATAAAAAAGTATTAAAAAAATAAATCAAAAAATAAGATAAATTTTCTTTTTAAGATAAATGAATGATGAAAAAAATTAAGATAAATATTTTTTTATAAAAATTTCTTAACTTTAATAACAGGAGATGTCATCCAAACACACGGTACATCTACATTTTTCGGGTTTGGTTTTGACTTGTAGAGCTTTCACATTAAGACAGGCCTATACTGACGTCAGCGGCGCATTGATTGGTAGGTATTACTTGTTGACAACTAATTGAGACAAAACCTGATTGCTTCCAGTTTTTGGGGACACGTGATTTACCATTTTAAGGGTGGAGAGATAGACAGGAGGCATGGGTGATCTGAAGTAACAAATTTTTCCTTTTTAGTAAACCAAATATTTATACGAAAACGTGATATGAAGCATGGGCTTTGGGTCCGAAATTTGTTCTTCCAAGGACTGCAGCGTACGGTGGGGACTAGCAAGTGGCCGAAAAAGATTAGGGGCTAAAACATAAATATGCAAATATTAAGGGGTAGAAATATAATTTTTAAATTTTTCAAAATTTTAAATTGTCAAGTTTAAAATGCTGATTAATTTCTTTTAAATAAATTTTAGCACACTAATTAATCCTATTTAGTTTAATTAAGTACAATTAATTCTAAAGTGTGTTATAATATTTGTAGACTCACATTGTTTTATGATGTAATTCACGAGAGAGAGAGAGAGAGGAGAGAGAGAGAGAGCATTATTTTGTTTAGAGTAAATCTATAGAACCTGAATGAGAAAAAACCCGACTTAAGTGGCATGTCAGTAATGTGGGTCCTACTGGTGATTTTAATTTTTAAAAGCTGAAATAAATTAAAAAAAAAAAAAAAGTAAGCAAGTAAAAGCTTGTAATTGGTTGACAAGAACTCTAGTTCTCTATCATCGCCTCCCCGGTTCTCCAAATCAAACAAAAACTGAAAAAAACGTTGTAATCTACTACTATACTGCTACTATAATAATAATAATTATATTGCTACTATAATAATAATAATAATAATAATAATAATAATAATATGATATCTAATAAAAAGATATTTTATTATAGTGATCTATATATATATATATATATTTCATCCTATATAATAACTATAGTTCATTCTACATAATAGACATTACTTCCAAAATAATAATAATAATAATAATAATAATAATAATAAGATATTTTATTATAGTGATCTATATATATATTTCATCCTATATAATAACTATAGTTCATACTATATAATAGACATTACTTCCAAAATAATAATAATAATAATAATAATATTATTATTATTATTATTAATTGCATCCTTTTAATACAGTTGATCAGTTTGGTTAAAATCCTATGTACATATACTTCATCATTTTAATACTCTTGATGAGTTGGGTTAAAATCCTATGTGGGGGAGCCAAAAATTTGTTTTGGCAGAGACTTGAGTTAGAAAAAAGTTTAGATTTTATTCCTGATTGTTATACACCCACGTAGCAGTAGTAGTAATAATAATAATAAATTATTATTATATTATTATAATAAATTATCATCACTATCACAATCTCTATCACTATTATTATCATTATCACCATCACCATTATTATTATTATTATTATTATTATTATTATATTATTGTTGTTGTAATTGCACCGTTTTAATACTCTTGATGAGTTGGGTCAAAATCCAAAATACGTGTACTTCATCTATCGGACGAGCCAAAAAATTGTTTTGGCAGAGACTTTAGTTAGAAAAAGTATAGATTTTATTCCTGATTTTTATTTAGTTGTGCTATACACTTATATATTATTGTTATTATTATTATTATTATCATTATCATTATCATTATTACCATCACTATCACTATCACTATCATTATCATTATTGCTGTTGTTGTTGTTTTTGTCATTATTATTGCTGTTTGTTGTCGTCGTTGTTGTTATTTTATTTTTTTGAAAAGAACTCACACATCTCCAATGACCTTACTGCATCAATTTTATCTCATTTGTAATTCTTTCTCAACCAAAAACAAAACAAAGACAAAAACAAAAACAAAATAAAAAATTGTGCATCTAATTTGAATCACACGTCAAAAATTACAAAAGGGGTTCTTCCCACTTAACTTATTAACAACTTTTAAGGGAAGAATATACTTTCGTCAAACAATCCACAAATCAATTCATCACTAATGGAATTTGGGATTTTTGCCACTTTTCTCCTATAACAGTTTGGCTGAAGAAGATGGCGATGTGTCAGAGACAGGCTTTTTTGAGGCAGAAGAGACAACGAAACACTTGCAAGCTTTTCCCGTTGTGTATGCTGTGTGTATTCTCCGAGATTGTGAATACTTTTCAAAGAGTTAGGCACTTTGTTTATGGCAACATTTGCAAAGGAGAGAGAGAGCAGAGGGAGACATAAACGAAAGGAGATGGTTTGAAAGAGAAAAGAGGGTACACAAGTCTTTTACTTTTAGGCCCTGTTTGGATCGCATACTCATTTTGAAAATGGAAAAATTTTCTTGTTTGAGAATAAAATTTTCTTGTTTGAGGAAGTTATATTATTTTGAGAATAAAATGACGTTTAGATGTGTAAAAAAAAATTCTTTTTGAGAATCAAATGAGTCTAAATTTGTTTGGAAAGTTATAAAATTAGAAGAAATGATATTAGGAATAGTACATTGGAAGAAAATTTCAAAAATATTCCAAAAGGATTCCAAAAATTTATTGTATAAAATATGTTTGAAAATGAAATGTCCACCATTTTTTAAAATAAGAAGATTTTAAAATAAGAAGAATAATGAAAAATGTTGAAACAAAACACTTTTTTGTTATTTTTCCACCCATTTTGGAAATAGACATACCAAACAAAGAGGGAGGTTAAATTTTTGTTATTCATCTGATTTTTAAGAATCAATGTTTAGAGCAGAAAATTATGACCCCACAAGCTACAACTTTTAAGGAGGTATTTGGAGCAACAACTATAACTCAAAAAACTCAATTTATTTTTGTGTTTTTCTGAAAAAATTAACAAATTTTTTTAACTAATTTAAAAAAGTCAAAAAACTTCAACCTAAAAATTCAACTCTAACTTATGTTTCAAAGACATGCCGAAAGCTGTATTGCTTCTTAGCAAACACCAGCAAGACAGCGAGCCACGTTGAACCGCTCTGAACCATTAGAATGACTCTTCCGTCCTATTTATGCAGGATGCTCAGTGAAATCACCCTTTGTGACAGACATATCCAACTGCTTCTAAGTTCAGCAATGGCGCAACCCCAAATCCATCATTTGAACGGCGATGATCGGAGACCAAAAGTCCTGATGCTCAACCACTCGCCTACATTCGCTCTCTTCCCGTCACTATTCATTCAGAAGTTCCGAATCCTCAAAGCCTGGGAATCCGAGCAGCCTCTGGACCAGTTTCTCGCCAAGCACGCGCGCTCCGTCAACGCCTTGCTCGGAGACCGCCACACCGTAGTCAACGCCGAGCTCCTTCAGTTGCTCCCCCGCTCTGCGAATGGTCACTGTGACTTGCACAGGCGTCAACCAGATCGACTTGGCCGAATGCCGGCGCCGGGGAATTGCTGTCGCCAACCTCGGCGGCGCGTACAGCGAGGATGTTGCCGATTTCGCCGTCGGATTGTTGATCGATGTGCTCCGGCGAGTTTCTGCTTCGGATCGGTACGTGAGGAAAGGATTGTGGAGAAGCAAAGGAGATTTTCCTCTCGGTTTCAAGGTAAATATCAGTATCTATATATTTTGAATGCTATAATATTATATATATATATATATATATATATAATGCTTATGACTTTATTATAGAAAGTAAGCCCCTGTTTGGGGCTCCGGTTCGAACATTGGTTTCCTAGTTCGAATTGAATGCATGTTGTTTGGCTCCCTTGTTCAGCTTCAATGCTTGGGTGAACCGTTATATAGTGAGCCGAGTGATGTTTACTGTTGCTCGAATCTTCCCTGTTCCCTCTGTCTCCTCCGTGCCTGACCTTCTGGCCGATTCTCTTCCTCCTCAACTCCAGCGCCCATGTGCTGTTGTCAGGGGCTCTGTGCGCTGTGCACCCATCCCATCGGCCATCTGCTGCCCAGGGGTAGCTCCGGGTTATCGGTCCCCTTTCCTCTCTTCCCTTTACTTATATCGATTAGGGTTTGCAGAAAAACCCAGTCCCCTGCTTGCAGATATGGCGCCGGTTGAGTCTTGGGAGAAAACGGCGAGCCGCTGTCCGGATAACCCATTATTTCCAATCTCGGAAATCATATCGCCGACCAGTCAACTCGTGCCCGAATCCAACTCCTTCCACTGGGTATTCATCCTCGGGCTCCAATTCGGTAACCCTAGTACATATTCTTCCCCTAAATCGCACTATATATTGTTTGATTTAGCCATGTGTTTGAGGTTCCGAGAGCAATTGCAGTGGTCAAGCTTTTGTCTTTCACTTGATTGTATTATGTGCTTGCGTTGGACCTGTGTTGATTCTCCATTTTATGATTTTGCCATTGTGTTGCCTTTGTGATCACTATTGCCATGTGTTTGAGCCACATTTATGCCCTTGTGCTGTTTATTGTTTGAATTTGCTATTGTGCTGCCTTGGTGAGCATTATTGCCGTGTGTGTTTGAGCCACTTTTCTCCCTTGTGCTGCCTTCGTTGTGTTTGTGCCATTGTGCTGCCTTTGTGATCACTATTGCCGTGTGTTTGAGCCACATTTATGCCATTGTGCTGCCTATTGTCTGAATTTGCTATTGTGCTACCTTGGTGAGCATTATTGCCGTGTGTTTGAGCCACTTTTATGCCCTTGTGCTGCCTTTGGTGTGATTTTTCATTGTGCTGCCTTGGTGAGCATTATTTTTCGATGATCTTGGCACCTTTTTGATCATTCATAGGCTGCCGATATGATCCATCCGGGGGTTTGGCTATGATGATAAATGCCCATCGGGTCAGATTGTAATTTCATCTGACTGGTGCGTCATTAACCCGATATCATTTAGGTAGTTACCTGCGGTACAAGCCATGGTATTTGCCATGCTATCGGGTCATTGACATGCCTCAGATGCAATATGACAATCACTTCATTCTGAGCCAAGTTTTGTTGCCAATACACGTTGCCTTATTGCTATGATTTGATATTTTGCTTTTTCTTGCGTTAAGGAAATGCCTCGCAAAACATCCGGTGAGTCGTACGTATGGACCGAAGCCAAGGAAAAATTATTCCTTGAAAAACTTGCTGATCACATGGCGGTAACTGGCGGGAAGCAACCAACAGCTAGCATTCTGGAGCTATGGGCCAAAGAGTTCAACACTCGTTTTGGCGGTGTGCAAGCTTTGGCATCCACCTTATATACAAAAAAAGAGCGCATGAGAAAGATTTACAGGGGTTGGAGGGTGTTGCAAACCCGCACCGGCCTTGGATATGATTCGGCGACGGATACGGTTGTTTGCTCGGACAAAACGTGGCACAACTTCGTCAAAGTAATCCAACCTCCTAATTGCCTTCTATAATATTATGTAGAATTGATTTAGCGACAAGTACACGAACACATTAATCGTTTGATTTTTTCAGGGATAACAGAGAATGTACCCATCTCCGCTACGAGGGCCTTCGCAATAAGGAATTGTATTACAATATTTTCGAAAAAAACCATGCAGCAGGTGCCTCGGGTTTCGGATCTGTTACGATGGGAGGTTGGAAGTCCGCCATCGTTCGATTTTGATTTATCCATTGACCAGTCCGAAACACAGCCGGGTTTAGAGGAGGAAATTAGTCCGAGCTCTGGTTGCGCGGAGACAGGCTACCACGAGAGTTGTGAACGACGAAGGTGGTCCATCCCGGTCACGAGGGAGTGCTGGGGAAGCGGAAACAACGGGATGCGACGGATGAGATGACTTTCGAGGCCATGCAGGAAAATCACGAACCATTTCCGCGGTCGCTCCCAATCGGGAACCAGTAGCGACCAAACCAGCCAGAAAAGATCACATCTTGGACTGCATGAATATCATGAAGGAGATGGGTATTACACAATATCAGCGAACGATAATGTGGCACTACTTCGATGCTCATCCGCGGCTTCAGCGTCCATTCTGTCTGCTTGACGACGGCGACCGAGGGGCATTATTGCCTCAGTTGTGTCCACCCAGATGCCCCCGCCGGATTGATTTTTATGTTTGTACCAGTATTTTTTTCCCGTTTCGTTTTAGTTAGACAAAACATTGAGAGATAAACTATTTTCTTTCGTTTATTGGCCGATATCATTTACGTTTTATATGTATTAACCTTATTTGACTGTTACTTTGCCCAGATTGTTTGCTAGGCCAATTTATATTTCATGAGTACGATATGATCCATTATATTTTATTGCGGTGCTGTTAACTACGGGTTTGTGATTCGTCAAAACAATTATATTAATACATGGACGCAATCCGAAAATATAGTTAATACACGTGCGCCGTGGTGACTAATTTAAAATTGTATTCGGATAATTGATCTACAACAGGTAAACTAGTGCATTTTCAACGACAAAAAATTACAGGAATTGAACTGGTTCGGATCCGCACTTGATAATGAGGACGACGCCCAAGCCGCAACAAACGAACTATGCGACGATGACGACTTCGCAATAAAGGCAGTGGTATCTGTGGCAAATAGTCGGCGTAACAGGCGACGATAACACATCCAATGCATAATTCAATCCTAAACTGGCAGCATGCGTGTGGAGGAGATATTAAATGGCCATGACGACGTAATTCAAGGAATGATCAGTATGAAATCATCAACCTTCAGAGTACTCAGTGGCCTATTGGGCAGTCGGGAATTGTTGACGCCAACTAATAACATGAATGTGAACGAGCAGTTATTCATTTTTTTAACCATTTGTTCACAAGGCGCTACAAACCGACACGTTTCGTATTTATTCCAGCATTCTAAAGAAACCACATCACGTTGGTTCTTTAAAGTGTTGAAGGTTATTTGTTGCGTTGAAGGACGATTCATCCGACCACCTGGACTACACGGCGGTGCAACCATTTGATAAACTACCACGCGGAAAAATATCGGGCCATGGTTCGATGTACGTTAACGATGTTCTCTAATTTCATATGAAACGGTTTTTGATTAATAATTCCCCCTACTGTTCATTATGTTATGCCTACTGAATATTCTAATGGGTCATGCAGGGTGTATTGGTGCTATTGATGGGACACACGTCCCAGTGTCCCAAGGCCCGAGAATGCTGACGGTTGGATTAATCGTAAAGGGTTTCACTCGCAGAATATTTTAGCGGCCTGTTCATTTGATATGAAATTTACATACATGTTGGCCAGATATGAGGGATCATGCCATGATGCCAGAATGTTGGACGAGGCAATATCATTCCATGGTTTCCCACTGCCCCCACCAGGTAATTGTAAGGATTCCCATTATTGCATAATTTAAATATACGAACGTAGGTTAAAAATATTGAACTTCGTTTAATATTGTGATGTTTATATGACAAGAAAATTTTACTTAGCAGATTCCGGCTACGCCAATAAGGATGGTTTCCTGAGCCCATTTAGACGGGAGACGTATCGTTTACCAGAGTATCGACGACGTCGTGCCGGACTAGGCAACCGTAGGGAGGTATTTAACTACACGCATTCTTCGCTGCGAAATTGCATCGAACGGACATTTGGTGTCTGGAAGGCGAGGTTTAAAATACTTAAAGGCATGAACAGCTATCCTATGGACAAACAAGTCATGATTCCCGTGGCGTGTGCGGTTCTGCATAATTTCATAAGGATGGTACAGATTGGGGACCCATATATAGAAGAGTATGTAGCTAATTGCGTGCCTGTACGTGGGAACGACGACATTAATGCGGATTACGTGTTGGACGACGGGGTATATGATACTGGGCCCAGTATAGGAACAGAGCAAATGGCTCGAGTACGAGTGCGATGAATCAGATGAGAGAAAAAATTACGGATGCAATGTGGGAATGATACCAATCATATCCATGGTATAGAACCACGTGAACGCAAACAAATAATATCCGTTTGACCCGGAGTCGGAATGTAGTAGTTACATTCTTTGATGATTCTTACATTACAAAAATGTACATTTTGTTGAGGTATAATATTCCATAAAAAAAATTTTGCGACATTCTTTGCTGTCTAAAGTTGATTGGTTTTTATAATTTGACCTTATTATCATGATTTCCAATTTTATTTACTAAAATATACGTTAGAATGTTAAAGAAAATTAAAAAAATCTATTCTCCTCATTTTCTTATCATCCAAACAAGGCCCTTGTTTTTTTACCCTCAAACTCAACTTAAATTTTTCACCAAACACTCAACTCAACTTCAAATTTTCAACTCAAACTTTTACCAAACACACAACACTTAAACTCAACTTAACTCAATTCAACTTCAATTTTTCAACTCTAACTTGTGAACCAAACAGGCCCTAAGAATTAGTTGGTAACTTCTTGTTAATAGTTGGTTAATGTTACAAGAATGAAAATAGATTTCCTTTGGCTCGGGTTCAAATTTTAAAGTTTTTCATTTCAGTTTTTATAATTTTTTTTTTTTGATAAAACAACAAAAATTATAATTAGTTTTTGAAAAGTCAAACTTAAACATAAAAATTTCATTCCAAATCCGTATTTATAGAAAACGCAAGCTTAGTTAAGACAGTTAGGCTTCGTTTGGCTTTCAGATCAAAACCTAAGTTTTTAATCTCAGTTTTTGTCACCCCTTTTTTTTTAAGTCAACAAATATTAAAACTAGTTTTGTAAATTCAACTCACTTCAAGCTTAAAATTTTATTTCAAACCAATACACCAAACACAAGCTTATTTTTAAAAAATTTGTCAAATCTCAGCCCTTGAATAATTTATAAATATTGAGCTTGCGTTTGGTTCGTCGGCTGGAGATAAAATTTTAAGTTAAAGTTGATTAACTTTTCAAAAACTAATTAAAATTTTTGTTACCTTTTATTAAAAGACAAAAATTAAAATGAAAAAAATATAATTTAGTTTGAGTTATACTTAAACGTCAAACGAAGGCTGAGTGTTTGTTTTGACACATGGTTCAATGTAGAAAATTCCACTTGGAATGAGAATGTGAACATCATTGTTGTTAGAGAAACGAGGGTAGATTGGATTTCAAAAAAATAATTAAAAAAAGGGGAGAAAATTACTTAAATAACCTTTTTTTTTGTTTATTGATCAATATGACACAAATTTTCTACTCTTAACTAATATGATACAAATTTTAGTTATCTTTAGTTTAATTTTATATCATTTGATCTAATGTTAATTTTTTTGTATTATGTTGGTGTAATGGTCTCTATATTTGTACAATTCAGGTGCTTAAAAAATTAAAAAATAAAAACAAGAAAGAAAGAAAACAAAGTTGAATTGGATTAAGTGCGCTTGAACCCATCTGTATCTGACATTGAACTTGTTAACTGAAAAAAAAAAAATCTAAGTTGAATTGGATTAAATGGGTTTGAATCCATCTATATCCAACATTAATGAATGAAATGGTTCAGTAATTGAAAAGTAAGACTATTCAAGAATGCAAATTGAATCTTAAGAATATGCATGAATTTCTATTTATATATAGATCCATAACAAAAAAAAGTGTTTGAGATCGTTTTAAGGGGGAAAAAAATACGGAAAAGGGAAAGAAATGATACGGTATAGTTAGCACAGTTATTGTGTAAGGTCTACTACTAAATATTAGATGTAAAGGCGCGTAATTGGTCGATATGATGAATATAATGAGCTACAATGCTCATGTTAGTGCATTTTCATTAATGGAAGTAAATAAAATCAAAAGAACAAAGTAACAGTTTCCAATGCTTAGTCATCCAAGAAGCCAAAGTAACAATCAGGATTTTAATTTCAGTTGGGAGGCAAGCGGATTGGGATCGTCAGAATGGGAAAGATCGGCTTCGAAGTTGCTAAAAGGCTTCAGGTTTTCGGCTGCAGCATTGCGTACACCTCAAGGAACAAAAAGCCCTCCATCTCGTACCCCGTTTATTCAACTGTCCAAGAACTTGCAGAGAGTAGTGATGCCATTATCTTATGTTGTGTGGTTAAATGACCAAACCCGACATATCGTTAACAAAAAGGTCTTGTCGGCCTTAGGAAAGGAAGGCGTCGTCATTAACATAGGGCGTGGGGCTCTCATCGATGAGAAGGAGCTAGTGAGGTGTTTGGTTGGAGGGGAAATTGGAGGTGCTGGTTTGGATGTGTTTGAGAATGAGCCTTATGTTCCTAAGGAGCTCTTTGCATTGGATAATGTTGTTCTTTGTCCACACAGGGCCGTCCATACCCCGGAGTCTTTTCAGGCTTCTGCAGAAATTGCTATCGCGAATCTTGAAGCTTTCTTCTCAAACAGACCCTTGATCACCCCTGTCACAGATGACTAAACAAGTTTCCCCTTGCAAGTTCTTCTTCTTTTATTTATTTTATTTTTTAAAATGTTTTGAGTAGGGCTCTCTTCTTGTGTAAGTGTTCAGGGTAAAGACTTCAGTCCAAAAGAATACCCTCCAATTTCACATTTTTTGTTGAGAATTCTACTTATTTTGTTAATTTATTTTAAATTTTTATTTTTTGGCTGATAACTTATTTTTGTTGAGAATGTTTGTATGTGGAAAACTAGTACTACTTTTAATTTAGTTGTGGTTTCTGTAATGGGCAATATAAACTAGTGATCAATAAAGGACCATATCTAGTTTCTCTAAGCATTTTTTGAGTATGTTCAATGTACATATCAATGTTACATTTTAATACTATGTCGGCGACAAAAACGTGTAAAAATTATATACTTGACTTTATATTTAGTGGATATCAGGTTTATTCGAATGCTATATTGCTAATTTTTGTCATCGTCATTTAAGATTTGGACTTTATAAAAATAATGTTTTAATATAAAAAAATTAAAATTGACAAAATTGTAATGATACGATAAAAAAGTTGAGATATCAACTAATAACAACTAAATATTAAACTTAGTTTTTAGATTTAAAAAAACCAATTAAATTACTTTGATATGTGATTTTGCCTCTAAAAAAATCAAACCAAATCAAATCAATTTAAAAATTACATATAAATGTTTATAAAATATAAATAATTACTTTATTTTATGTTATTAAAATCTCTCTTAAATCTTTTGAAAGACTATATATATATATATATATATTTAGTTTATATGTTTTTGTAGTTTCATTGAAAAGGCTTGACTTTAAATAATAGGTGTTTTATTTTATTTTGCTTTGAATATTTGATTTTCGAGTTATTAATATTTTTGATTTAGAAGTACATCAATGCTTATCATGCTAATATGTTGATCATATTCTATTAATGTCTGATAAAAGGTTGATGAATGGTAGTTCAAACCAATTTAAAAACATCAAACGAAACCGATTAGTCTGATTTGATTTTGATCCCTTAAATGGTTTGATTTAGTTTGAAAATTTTCAAACCAACATATGTTTTGTTTGATTTGCACTTCACTTAAAAACCAAAACAAAAAAACAAAAAACAAAAAAAACAAACAAACAAACTTCTTTCTCTTAAGAAAAAAAGTATTAAAAAAAGAATTGGTCAATGTTTATTAGAATATGGGATTTATAGCTAAATAGTCTTTTTTAAAGAAATTTTTTAGCAAATGATCGAAATTTTTAAAAAGTAATTAAAAGGTCATATATATATATATATATATAATGGTCAATTAACTTTCTTAAATGGTCAATCAATAATATTATTAATTTGATAAATCAATCAATCATTCATAATGTAAATAACCAATTTCATAGTTAATTATTTGTTGACCAAATTTAAATAAATGATAAATGATCATTTTGCTAAATAAAAATAAAGTTTGACCATCTATTAAAAATTAGGTGACTAAAAAGAATAATGATATTTGGCTCCGCTTATTAATGGCTCCCATTAAGGAAGGCTCCCATCCACATTTATACTGTTGCAACATCTTTGATTAGGTAGGGCTGACGTTTGAAAACCACTATGCCCATTCTATTTGAAAGCCATTCTCCAACCTTTTTTTTTTTTTAACCATTACATTTATCTTAAATGCAAAGCAGAGCCAATGCAAAGTTAACTGCTCTGGAGCCGAATAGCAAAGCCCCACTAAAAAAGTCACCAAATCTAATTTTCTTAAAATATTGGTTAACCTGGTCGATTACTTGTTGATCAATGTCAATTAAGTGATTGATTGATAAAAATATGTATTGATATTGATCAATTAGTGATTGATTATCTACCAAATGATCAATTAGCAATTTATATTTTATAAAAAAGGGTAATTTCTGAGTCTAGCAAAATTAGAACAATTATAAAATTAATAATAAAAAAAGGCTTTAAAGAAAAAGAAAATCAATTTTTTGGTAGAAAAAAAGGCTCTAGTGGTGGTCTTCTCATCGCCCTATTTTCAGGCCTACAGGCGAGATCCACTTGTCTGGGAATGGTAAGGAAGAAATGAGCCTCTAACTCAACCTCTTACAGTCTTCATCCTAGGTCATACTAAGAATATCACTAACATAGGGGATGTTTGGTGTATAAGTTGAGTTTGAGTTGAGTTGAGATTTTTAAGTTTGAATAGTAATTTTTATTGATATTTTTAGAAAAGACAAAAAACTTTTTCAGAAAAACAAAAAACATGATGAAAAAAGTACAGTTTAGTTTGAGTTGAGTGTTAATGCCAAACGGACCCATAATGTATCCACAACCAAAGTTTGGAATAGGGTCTCACGGGAGTTCTATGGGAATCAAACTTGAGTGAATGAAGGAATAGGCTAAGGAGGACACTACCCTCCCTTATCATCCCATCCACCTTTGTGGGTGTAAAAAAAAAGAAAAAGAAAATCAAAATCATTTGCCCTTGCCGCACATCCCTTTAAGGGTATATTTGTAAATTCATATTGTTTTATAAAGTAAATTACGAGTGAGCGCTTTTTTTTTTTTTTTTTGACCTTTTTTTTTTCAAGCATCTTTCATTCCTGCAGGTTGCTCAGTGAAATCAGCCTTCTGACATATCCAAGAGCTTTTTAAGTTCAGCAATGGCGGAGGCGACCCAAATCCAGCATTCCCACGGCGGCGATCGGTGACCTCGAGTCCTGACGATCAACCGATCGCCTGCGATCGCTCTCTTCCCGTCACTGTTCAGTTCCGAATCCTCAAAGCCTGGGAATCCGAGCTGCCTCTGGACCAGTTCCTCGCTACGCACGCGCCCTTCGTCTCGCCTTGCCCTGAAACCGCCGCACCGTAGTCGACGCCGAGCTCCTCCGGTTTCTCCCGGCGCTGCGAGTGGTCGCCGTGACTTGCACAGGCGTCAACCAGATCGACTAGGCCGAAATGTTTCCGATTTAGCCGTCGGATTGCTGATCGATGTGCTCCGGCGAGTTTCTGCTTCGGATCGGTATGTGAGGAAGGGATTCTGGAGAAGCAAAGGAGATTTTCCTCTCGGTTTCAAGGTATATATCAGTATCTATATATATATACATATATATGTGACTTTTTGTTCCGATAAAACAATGGGGGTGTTTGGTGTGTAAGTTTGAATTAAGATTTTTAAGTTTAGTTTGAGTTAAATTAAGTTTAGTTTAAAAGGTGAGTGTTTGGTAAAAAGTTTGAGATAAAAAGTTTAGTTTGAGTTGATTATTTGGTAAAAAAAGTTTGAGATAAAAAGTTTAAAAAAAACAAGGACCCTGTTTGGATGTTTAAAAATTGAGTAACCAATTTTTTGCCTTTTGTTTGGTAACTTATCTTAACTCCAACTAAGTGGAATTTTTCACCTCAACTTCTGTCTTTTTTCAAAAAATCAACAAAAATTTATTTATTTTATTGAAGAAAAATTATAATCAAACTACTAGAACTTAAATTTTTCATTTACTCTCAATTTAACATTCTATTATAGGTTCTATTAACGTAAAATGTCATGATTAATAATTTTAAATCTATAACACCAATCAACTTACGTCATCGAAATATTTTTGTGAAATTACGTAAATAGCCGTAAAATACACCAACCATCAGTATGTAGTAGGTCAGTGAACTTTATGTTAAAATATTTATTAAGCATTACAGTCATAATGTTGCCAACAGTGACAAAACGACGCCGACTATCACGTGGTTTTATACCACGGGGCTGATTGAAATCTGTCACACAATCATCAGCCATCATATCTCTCAGCTGATTCATGGCATCCATCCTCGTGTCATGTTGCTGCGTCAGCCGCGTGAGTTTTCTCGAACACGTTGTACTGCAACTCCTTATGGCGAAAGCCCTCGTAACGGAGATGCTTGCACTCTGGATGCACCTACAAATGAGATATGCCACATCATCCGTCTCTACTACTCAAGTGGTTAATTAATATAATAAACATGACTTATATTAGAAAATTAATATTACTTTGATGAAACTCTGCCACGCCTCATCTGAGCAAACAACTCTATCGGCTACAGGATCGTACCCTAGGCCAGTCTAGGCTTGCAAGAACTTCCAACCCTTATAATTTTTTTCATGCGCTCTTTTTTTTTGGTATAAAGTAACGCCGTGAGCGGGAATGTCACCAAACTCGGTGTTAAACTCATTGGCCCATAAGTCATATATCTGATTGCCGGGCTGTCGGTCGGGATTGGATGAGTAGAAGTCATCCAATTTTTCCAGTAACCGTTTTTCCTTGATGGGGTTCCAAACAAACGTCTCACCCGAAAATTTACGGGGCATTTCCTTAATATAGCGAATACAAGGGGAAAAAAAAAAAGCAATAATTTATAGTGTACGATACGGATACGAGTTTTGGGTTGCCTTCTACAAATTTTGTTGTTAAAAGTTTTTTCGGCTGCGAATCCGGTTGTTCGTTGCCTTCTACTCCAAATTTTTTTTCCCTAAATGTTCATATTCCCAAAGAGAAACCAAAACCGAAGGCAAGACGAAAACCAAAATCCGGGAGAGGAGAGGAGAAGTTAAAACCGTGTGTGTGGGGAGGGTTCATCAACTAGAGAGAAAACTAGAGAGAGAAAGGAAAAATTGTAACTCACAAATGGGTTGGTAGCCGATTGTTGAAGGTGGAAGGGACGAGAAGGTGCAGCGTAACTGGGTTCTTGGGTGGCACCGTCGATGGGCTCACCGGACGGGGTGTTGGCCGGCGGTTCGAGAAAACGTGTCGTCGATGGGTGGGGGCCGACTTAATCACCGGATGGGCTGAGTAAAGAAATGGGAGAGGAAGGATTTAGAGAGAGAGATTAGAGAGAGAGCATGAAAGGTGGTCGAATTTTAGAAGGGAAAGGGAAGGAGAAACAGAGGAAGGCCCGGGCTTCAGTTCGGTGCCGTGCCTCGCCACAGTCAAGAGCATTTGTTCTCTGCTAGCGTTGTGAACGAGGGGGAGGAATCAAGCCATGTGAGTGTCTGAACGCCAACAGTGAACCAAGCTCAGGTCACTGTAAACTTTCCAATCCATGGTTCAAACTAAACTGTAGCCCCAAACCTCTTAAGTTCAGTTTGAACTAATGGGCATGAGTATGAACTCATGTCCCAAACGACCCCAATATCTATTTTTTTGAATATTATATATTGTATTTAAGACTTTAGTAGCTTGTTAATAGTTTGTTACTGTTATTAGAATCTGTTATGGCATGTTTACTTATCAGGAGTAGGGAATGAGAGTGAAAATGTGAGTCAATCTCTTGTTTATTTGCTCTTTTTTTTTTTTTCTGGAATGAAAGTGAGAATGGTAGGTCCTATACCAATTTGGGATTGAGGAATGGGATTGGCAATCCTATGCCCCCCTCTAGATTGTGACTCTCATTCCCATATAACATTAAATTACCATTGATCTTTAGTTTATTTGGCTAAAAATTGTATAAAAAATGAATAAGAACCGAGATAAGATTGATGAACCCAAAAAATATTTATTAACGTAAGATTAGATAACTATCCTAAACGATTAACGTATTAGAGTAAATAAATAATTTTTTTATCACAATGTATAGTATATTTCTATTTATATTTTATACTTTACTTATTTTAATTCATTTTTTTACTCTTTTAAATTTTTTAAACAAAAAATTACACAATTTAATTTTATTACCTTAATATCATAATGGTTATTTTACTTTTGATTAATAGTATGATAATAAATATAAAAAAATTAATCAATTTTTTAATTTTTGAAAACACAATAAATAAAAGGAGTATACAAGTAAATTTACAGCAACTGACTCCGATTCCTGTTCTAAGTAAACTCATGAATGGGATTGACAGTGATTCCGACTCCGATTTCTCGAACTCAAGTAAACAGCAAATCCTAACTCCGAATCCAGCCTACTCCAAATCCTAGCCACTCCAATTCATGATCACTATGATTACGAGTAAGTAAACATGCGATTAATCTTGTTAGAACTGTTAAGTTAGTTACAAAAGAAATGCTCGTGTATCTTGTGAGATCAAATATTGGCCCTTGATTTGTCGGATTTGGGAAGATCGGCTCCGAAATTGCTAAAAGGCTCTCGGCATTCGGCTGCAGCATTGCATACATCTCAAGGAACAGAAAGCCCTCCATCTTGTACCCCTTTTATTAAACTGTCCAAGAACTTGCAGAGATAAGTGATGCCATTATCTTATGTTGTAACTTAAACTGACCAGACCCGACATATTGTTAACAAAAAGGTCTTATCGACCTTAGGAAAAGAAGGCGTCATCATTAACATAGGGCGTGGGGCTCTCATAGACGAGAAGGAGCTAGTGAGGTGTTTGGTTGGAGGGGAAATTGGAGGTGCTGGTTTGGATGTGTTTGAATGAGCCTAATGTTCCTAAGGAGCTCTTTGCATTGGATAATGTTGTTCTTGTCCATACCGAGCCGTCCATACTCCAGAGTCTTTTCAGGCTTCCGCGGAAACTACTATCGCGAATCTTGAAGCTTTCTTCTCAAACAGACCCTTGATCACCCCTATCACCAATGACTGAACAAGTTTCCCCTAGCAAGTTCTTTTTCTTTCTTTCTTTTTTTTTTTTTTCTTTGTTGTTTTATTTTTGAGTAGGGCTCTCTTCTTGTGTAAGTGTTCAAGGTAAAGACTTCAGTCCAAAAGAATACCCTCCAATGTCATTTTTTTTTTGTTGAGAATTCCATTTATTTTGTTAATTTATTTTAAATTTTTATTTTTTGGCTGAAAACATTTTTCGTCGAGAATGTTTGTATGTGGAAAACTAGTACTACTTTTAATTTAGTTGTGGTTTCTGTAATGGGCAATGCAAACTAGTCATCCATAAAGGACCATATCTAGTTTCTCTAAGCATTTTTGAGTATGTTCAATGTACATATCAATGTGAATTACTATATCTGTTTAATACTGTCTCTATAACGTAAACGTGTGACAATAATATTTTTAAGACTTTATTTTTATATATCATTTTTATTCTAATGCTATATCGCAAATCTTTGTCACCGTCATTAAGATTTCGGGGGTGTTTGGTGTGTAAGTTTGAGTTAAGATTTTTAAGTTTAAATAGTAAATTATGTTGACTTTTCAGAAAAGACAAAAAACTTTTTGGGAAAAAGACAAAAACTTTTTAGGAAAAAGACAAAAAAAAGTTTGAAAATGTTAGTTTGGACCATATCTAGTTTCTCTAAGCAATTTTATAAAAAGTAATGTTTTAGTATCTAAAAGAAATTAAAATTGACAAAATTGTGATAATAAAATAAAAAGCTGAGACATCAATCAATAGTAATTAAGTATTAAATTAATATTTGTTATACCAAGTTGGAAATTTGTCACCAAATTTATGTGATGATGAATTTGATCTCAAATATAGCAATTCATGACCCTTTTTTCTTCTAAATGCCAATTTATCATTGACACATCAATTTAGCATTAGATGCTTTTACTATTGTGTCTTTCTAGTACGCCAGAAGAATGATTTTCTAATTTAAAATATTAGTACCCGTTTAGAACATAGATTGCATTTAAATATTTATTCAAATTAAATATTTATATTTAAATGTAGAATAAGAATTGAGTGTATTCATATCAAATATTTGCTTTGATAGTTTTTATAAAAGGTAACATTTGAATGATGTAAATGTTGAAAATTGAGTGTAGTATGGATTTATGAAAAGTGGAATTTTAGTTTAGATTTGAGTTAAAGGGTAAAACATACAAATAATTTCACTCCAACAGTTATGACCAACCAAATGGATTATATTGATGTACATTCAATAATAATTATTAAAATGGTTCATCCAAACACACCATTAAGCCCTAGAGTGATGGTAACAACTCATTAAAATAATTACACAAAAAGTCCAAATAGAATCTCGTTTTAAAATATGTTTATTTTATAACAATATCATGTATATGTCTATTTTTTTAAAAATAAATTTTGTAATATCTATTTTTCCCTTTTATTATAATTGACATCATTTCAGTTTTATATAGATTCTTTTATTTTCCTTTTTTTTTGTTAAAAACTTTAATGATGAATATTTTTATTAATAAATGTGAATTACCTTTAATAAATCAAAATTAGTTATAAACGTCAAAGTAATTATAATGCATATAAAATATTTACTATAAAAATGATGGTTCAGTCCAAATAATATACATAACCCAAAGTATTAAAGATAATGATTGATGAAATTAAGTTATTCACATTTTTCATATAAAAAACCAATGAAATCTTTATGAAAAAACTTATTTATTTACGTAATCCACTATAAATCAAATGGTTGTCATTTATAACTCAACCAAACAAATTGAAGAATAACACAATAAATGACATCAAATTCTTTATCAAAAAACATTATTATTTGTATAAATTAGTAAAAATGAAATCGAACCTATATTTAAGATAAAGACTAATTCATTATACTAAATTTTTTAATTTTGAGATGTTTGTTTTTCTTTATTTAGCTTATTCTCATTAACGTGAAATCTAATTTTGAGAAAACATTATCTTTTTAGTTAATTATGAAATTTACACCTTCTTTATAATAAATCAAAAAAAATTTAACTTTCCCTTTATATTATTTAGTTTAGCAATTCCATTAAATCAATTTAGCCCTCTTTGGTAAACATTTTAGATTCCATTTTTATTTCCTTTTTTATAATTTTTTTATTTGTTAATTCTTCATTTTTTATGAATGATAATATGTCTTTATAATTACTCTTTTAAATGTTTATTTAAATAAAATAATAATAATAAAAAATAGACACTGTTTAAATTAACACCTCCAATTTGAACATGTATCTAGATAACCCATAACTCGTGTACTCTGGTTCTCTCTCGTCCAGCAACATTTGTTGGTGTCGTTTTTCAGTTAAATGGGCTTTGGGTGTGGGCCAGTAGATTTATCATGGGCCTGTTGTAGGCCAGATCGTGCAAAGGCTTTGAAGGTCAGACAGGAGAGCTGTTGTAAATGTCGTAGGGTAATTTTTGTCACTCTTTAAAGAGTAAATGCAAATAAATGTTAGAAGTTTTATAAATTATGAAGTATGTAAACAAGATTGCTCCAAAACTTTTTGAATCACCTCTCTATAGTTCTCTCACTTTCTCTCTCTCTCTTACTCCCCAACTCCTGCCCCAACTACCACCGCCACCTCCGTCATCCTGACTTGGGAGAAGCGATTGACTCTGCCCTCATAGCCCCAATGTCGCCGAAGATCTCCACTCGCAGGATCTCCCTCATGCATCAGAGTTATCGCTCGCATTGGCAACCGCTGTGTGACTTCTTTTAGTGCTTTTATTGGAAGGGATTCCAACAAGAAAACTAAAGGTAGCACAGTTGGCTACTGCCGGTAACACGGTATGTTGCTGCCAGTTGCCGAAATTTTTATACCACGGTTTCACTGTAGATTATCTCCAAATACCATGGTAGGATACCATCAAAAGCATGTTTGGTATTCCAAATGTTTTTTGGGGGTAACATTTTCATTTTCTAAAATAACTTTTTTCTTTGTTTTCACGAATCAAATTCGAAACTCATAAATGTGGTATTTGTGTAAATCGCCCGGCAGGATACACCTACACTATGTGAGTTGTTATATTTATAGATGTATACAAGATTGATAAGTCAATGATAAAAGAATATATTTATCCATAAAAATATGATAATTCAGTGTCACGTAATTTACATAAATGTGGTATTTGTGTAAATCGCCCGGCAGGATACACCTACACTATGTGAGTTGTTATATTTATAGATGCATACAAGATTGATAAGTAAATGATAAAAGAATATATTTATCTATAAAAATATGATAATTCAGTGTCACGTAATTTGGTACAAAGAAATTGGTACAAAGAAATTAATATGAAAGTTGATATAGCACTACTCGTTATATTTAGGACATGCTTACATCAGCGTGGATAATTACACCCAAGGCAATACAAAACCTCTTCAAAGAAATGTGATTGGCCTCGTACACTATGCCACCTTCTTTTACTTCCTTTAAAAATACGCAACTTTTTAGTAGCAAAATGATTATTTCATCCTTTTATTTAATTAAAATTGCAAATTTAGCAAGAGTAAACCATTCCAACAAACTTCAAAAATAAAATAAAACACACACGTATGTAAAATAACAACACATATTGGTGATAACAGCACGCTAGGAGAGGTCCGAGGATCAAGCGTGGAGGTGGAAAAGGAGGAGATCCAGCGAAAGCGTCGTGTCAAGGGTTGAGTTCTTACAAAAGTGGCCCAGGCTCGGGGAAAGGAAGACGGTTGAAGACGAGGAGATCTAAGGGGTCAGAGATGTGCTTAGGGAAAATCGGCCAACGGCGATAGGGTTAGAGACCGGCATGTCAATGGGAGCAATGTTTGCCGATAGAGGAAAAAAGAATAGGGAGAGTAGAAAAAATCCCAAGATATTTGGGGACATTTTTTTATTTTTTTCACTTTTTATTATGTTAAAATGGTGATTTACATACGTTTTCTCCTATGATAGTAGTATCTTTAAAAATCATCCTTGTGGATTTCCCAAATTCACCCAAAATCTGTTGTGATGGTGGAATGATATGTGCCTTCAATCTATGTAAGACCATACTGGTCTAACTTTGCATGTGTAAGGACAATTTTTTTCTTTTCGATCTAACAGACAGAAATAAAAAGCGTAACATAATATTTATTTAACGTAATACTGATATTATAAAAGGTGAAGTAACAATTTGAAATAATTAAATACTACACTCTTATGATTGTCAAAACCATAATAGAAGGGCATAATAATAATTAGTAAAACAATTAAATATTATAATGTTATGTAATTTTAAAATCAATATTACGTAAATAAATATCACGTTATGCTTTTTAATATTAGTGATATATGTCATTTAAAATATATGGTAGGATTAAGGCGAATAGACCGTCATTTTTGAGCATTTGTCATACTCACGAGTGGACGCAAATAAGACCTGTGATCATACGGAATTCTTTCCATCTCATATATAATCATGTACTTCAAATTGAGTACTTGAAAATGCACCACTTATGATACCATTCTAAATCCCACTTTTAGTTCTTGATCATTTTGACAAAAGAAATAGAAAAATTCTCAATCGGAATGTGCAATCTAACACAACTCAACTTCTCTTTGTCTTCCATCCACACCAGTTTCCCAACTTGGCCGACAAATATTAGACAAGACCTCTAGCTAGTGGAACGACTTATCACATAACAATGTAAATCAATCACATTGACCAAAAAGAATCTATTCACCAACAAAACAAAATAAATAAATAAGTAATACCAACCAAGTAACTAAATGAAATAGCGAGACTGGTCATTCACCTCGATGATTTGAACCAGTCGCATTGTAGTGGTTGCGGGATATAAACAATTCGCTTCGATAGGGATTCATATACTATACATGGACAACGTACACAACTCTATGGAGCTATCATAATATGTCAACCTCTACTCTTATAATTTTTTATTTTTTTTACAAAAAATTGTAAAGCAAAATAATTATAAGGTTTTGAGTGCCTTATATAGACAATCCATTTTAAAAGGGATCCACATACTATATGAGGGCTACATACACAACTCCTTAAGATATTATCTAGATACGCTAGTCGCTATTCTTATAATCCATTAAAAAATTTTAACAAAAATATAAATAGAAAAAAATCAGAAGGCACCTAAAAATGGCAACTTGGTTCTTTGACCTAAAAGAGAGTAATCCGCTAGGAATCTGATAAAAGAAGGAAATCGTCTGATTAATCAATGTCAGGAGATCATAACTTTAATAGCAAAAAAAAATCAGGAATAAGCTGATCACTGAAAAAGGTATAGCATCTATAGCTAATAATATGTAGTTTGTGGATTTAAATTCGGTGCCCAATTTTTGTGTCTCCAAAACCTAACCTAGTTCATTCTATAAATATATATATGTTGAAGATATTTTCATGAATCTTGGAAGTTGAGTATATATATCACTTTTATTGATAGATTTTGACAATGCTTTTGATTCGAGACTATCAAGGATGTGTATTAATTAAGACCAAAATAAATATAAACGAAAAGGTGAAGGATCAAAAAACAAATGTATATTAACAAAATGAATTGACTTTTTTAATTGGGACACTCCCTGAATTTTCTGAAATCGACAATCTAGTCTCTAAGCTTTTTTTCTACACAATCAACCCCCTAAATTTACAATTCTTGACACTATCATTCCTTTTGCTTATATCCGTTAAATTTTGGACAGTTTTTGTATGTGACTTGCACGTGATAGTCCAAGAAGGGCATTGGTGATCATTTAATTTTAATTCAAATACAAATTTTAGAACTTGAACTTAATTCAATTATAACACAAACTTGAAGCTAAACTTTATAAGAAATTTGGATTGAAATTAACTAAAAATGACTAGTAATGACCTTTCTTGAGTTGTCATGTGCAAAAACCTGTCCAAGTTTTAACGGACATGAGCAATATGACCGACGGTGTCAAAAATTGTAAGTTCAATGGATTAATTTCCAAGAAAAAAAAAATTGCAAGTTAAATGGATTGATTTCCGAAGGGGAAAAAAAAATATATATATATATATATATATATATATAAAGGCTAATTTTTCAAATTTAAGAAGTTCGAGGAGAGTATGTGACGGGAATTAATTAACTTTTGAGGTGCAGATTAGTGAAATTTTTCCGCAATTGGTGGCTAATGTCCATCGTATTTGTATTGCTCGAGTTTTAAATGAAGAGTTGCTCTAGAAACATTCTGACTTTATGAAAAGTAACGGTCCGTCATGCTTATGATCATTTTTAGAATAGTAAAATGGTTAATTCCATAAATGGCCCTTAAATTAGATACCTTATCTCATGTTAGTTCTTGATTTTTGATTTTATACATCACACTCCCTTAAATTTTTCTACTGTTATGTCAACGTTTCCTCTTTAATATTTTGTAAAACAATTGGACAGAAATTGAGTATGTTTGATCACATGAGCTTTATTTATAGGTAAGGTCATAAGTAAAATTTTTTAAAGAAAATAATACCTCAATCAGATATATTTTGTAAGCAAAATGTACTTTAACCAAATATATGTAGCACAAACAGTCTTTTAATCAATAAATCTCATAGAGCTATTTTGAAGATACAATTTCCCTCCCAAAAATAATTAATTATAATTTGACAATTTCCCTCCCAAATATTTTGTACGAGATATGGAATGCTCTTGAATACAAGTACAAAACAGAGAAATAAGGTATAGACAAATTCCTCATTTTGAAATATCTTGAGTTTGTCATGGTTGATGCCAAGTCCGTCCTTGATCAAATACATGAATTGCAAGTCATTGTTACTAAGCTTCGAGAAATGAAAGTAAAAAATTTTAAATCATTTCAAGTGGGGGCTATTATTTCGAAATTACCCCAAAGTTGGAATGGTTATAAAAAGAAACTCCTTCAAAGGAAAGATAACATAACTTTGGAGGAATTACAAAAGCACTTAAGGATCGAAGAAGAGACTAAGTCTCGTGATCCCAAGAACAAAATTGTGGATTCCTCTAAAGTTCATATTGTTGAAGCAAGTAAGTTTCTAAAGAACTTCAAAGTCAACAATGACAAGAAATTCAAGAAGTCAGGCAACGTCCACAAGAAGTTTTCTGGAAAATGCTTCTTTTGTGGAAAGAAAGGTCATCGCCAAAATGACTGTAGATACAAGAAGAAAAAGGAAGAATTTAACATCAACAAAGCCAATGTCGTTGAAGAAAAAATCGAAGAGATATGTGCCATGGTCTTGAAGATGGAAATTGGCATGATTACCGAAACTAACATGAATGCAACAAAGTCCTGCGATTGGTGGCTCAATTCCGGTGCCACCATTCATGTTTGTAATGATAATAATTTGTTCTCGTCATATCAAATTGAAAAGGAATGACAAACAGTTCTTATGGGGAATCATAATGCAGCGGTGGTTGCCGAGAACGGAATGGTGGAGATTAACTTTTCTTTCGGGAAGAAAATGACTTCAAACAATGTCTTTCATGTTCCCGATATTAGAAAGAATCTTGTATATGCTAGTCTTATGTGTAAGAACGGACTTAAGATTGTAGTTGAGGGTAACACATGTATTGTATCTAAGAATGGGGCTTTTGTGGGAAAAGGTTATTCTAGTGAGGGCATGTACAAGCTAAGTATTATTGATAATAAAGATCATGTTTATATTGTTGACTCTTTTGATATTTGGCATGCTCGGCTAGCACATTTAAATTTTAAATCTTTGAAATACATGTCTAAACATGGTTTGATTAATTGCAAAGATTTAAAACATGATAAATGTAAGATTTGCATTAAAGCAAAATAACTAAGAAACAGTTTCCTAAAGTCGAATGAAATACTCAAATATTGGATATAATTCATACCGATATTTGTGAGTATAATGGTATTGTGACTAGAGGAAGGAAAAGATACTTTATAACTTTTATCGATGATTATTCTAAATACACTTATGTATATTTAATTAGAACAAAGGATGAAACTTTTGATAAGTTTAAACTTTTCAAGACCGAAGTTGAGAACCAAAAAGATAGAAAGATCAAAATGGTTCAAAGCGATAGAAGTGGTGAATATTTTTCAAATGAGTTTGATGCCTTCTGTGAAGAGCATGGTATTATTCACCAAAATTCAGCCTCGTTTACTCCTCAACAAAATGGTTTGGCTAAAAAAAAGAAGAGGATTTTTACACATATGATTAAGTCTATTCTTCTTAATGCTAAATTGCCAAATAATTTATGGGGAGAAGCTTTACTTACTGCATGTCATGCTCATAATAGGATAACTTTTATGAAAACACATGTTTCTATATATGAAATATGAAAAGAAAGAAAATCAAACTTGATGTATCTAAAGGTGTGGGGTTGCTTAGCCTTTTATAGAATGCATGACCCTAAATCATCAAAGTTAGGTGCAAGAGGAATTAAAAGTGTTTTTGTAGGATATACAAAAAATTCCAAGGCATATAGATTATTGAATCTAGATTCTAATGTAATTGTGGAATCAAGAAATGTTGAATTTATCGAAAATAAATTTATTCTTGATTTTGCCACTGAATTATAATCTAATATTGATCAACCATATGACTTTGCTCCCATTACCTCCCCTTATAACAAAAAGGAAAGAGTCTGTGATATCTTTCGAACTAAGGAGAAGTCAACATGAAAGAAAAAAGAAAGGTTTGGCACCGAATTTTATTTCATCTCAAGCTTTAGCCTTTTTGGTTGAAGAAGATAGAAATAGTGTACTAAATAAAATATCATTGTTGCTAAATGTTGAAGAAAATCCTAAGACATTTGATGAAGCCATGTTATCCAGATATGCTTCCTTTTGGAGAGAGGTTATAAATGATGAAATGGATTTAATTATGTCTAATCAAACATGGGTTTTGGTTGATCTCCCTCCGGGATCAAAACTGATAAGCAACAAATGGGTGTTTAGAAGAAAGTACAATACTGATGGGTTTATACAGACTTTCAAGGCTAGATTGATAGCCAAGGGTTTTAAAGAAAAATGTGGTATAGACAACTTTGATACATATGCTCCGGTAGCTAGACTAACATCTATTAGAGTGCTATTTGCAATTGCCTCAATATACAATTTGTATGTGCACCAAATGGATGTAAAGATAGCTGTTCTATCTTTACTAAACGGCGATCTAGATGAAGAAATCTTTATGGAACAACCCGAGGGATTTGTATTACCTAGAAATAAGAAAACAGTTTGCAAGAAAGTAAAGTCGCTTTATGGATCAAAGCAAGCACCAAAACAGTGGCATGAGAAACTTAATTCGGTAATTTTGTCTCATGGTTTTAATCATAATAATGATGATAAATGTATATATTCTAAATTTACAAATGATTTTGGTGTAATTTTATGTTTGTATGTTGATGACTTGCTTATATTTGGAACAAATATACAAGGAGTAAATGATACTAAGAAGTATCTAACTTCACAATTTAAGATGAAAGATCTTGGTGAGGTAGATACTGTCTCGAGTATAAAGGTTAGGAAGCATAATGGGGGTTACTCATTGTGCCAATCTTATTATATTAAGAAACTGCTTCTTTAATTTAATCATTTGAAATTTAAAGAAGCTAATAGCCCATATAATTTAGTATTAAATTACTAGAAAATTCGTGCCAAACGGTAGCACATCTAGAGTATGCTAGTGCGTTGGTAGCTTGATATATGCTATGCATTGTACAAGGCCAGACATAGCGCTTTCGGTATGCAAAATGTCAAGGTTTACGAGTAACTCAAGTGTTGAACATTAGAATGTTATTGGAAGGATACTTGGTTATCTTAAAAGAACCATTAATATGGGTTTGTTTTACAATGATTATCCAGCCGTACTTGAAGGGTATTTTGATGCGAGTTGGATAACTAGTGCGAGTAATAACAAATCCACATCGAGATGGATATTCACTATTGGTTGAGGAGCTGTATCTTGGGAATCCAAGAAACAAACTTGCATAACTCACTCAACAATGGAGTCTGAGTTTATAGCACTAGCAGCGGTACACAAAGAAGCAGAATGGCTGAGAAATCTATTATTTGATATTGAGTTATGGCTACAACTGATGCCATCTATTTCTTTGTATTGTGATCGTGAAGCTACATTGTCTAGAGCTTATAATAAAGTGTATAATGGAAATCCTAGACATATTAGCTTGAGACATGGATATGTGAAACAATTAATAACAGTTGGTGTTATTAATATTGTTTACATTATGACAAATAAGAACCTAGCGGATCCCATGACAAAAGGTCTTTCGAGAGACTTAGTCAAGGAAACATCCAGTGGAATGGGACTGAAATCTTTCTTTGAAAGAGTCATCGGTGATGGTAACCCAACTATGTAATAGTTGTACCACTATTCCATACTTAAATGGGCAAGAACAAGTCATTGTTATGTGACCAGTAAGCACCGAAAATTTTATTAGTCCCTTACAGGATGTTCAGCGCAAGTGGCTACGTGGTTGAGAGTGAGTGTATACTCCTAATAAAGTTCAAGTCTCAAAATAGCTAGAGTCATGATTTGAAACTTCACCTAAGTGAACATAAGAAATTGTATCGTTTCTAACAAGATCGTGGTTTAGTTTTGTAAATGTTCATGAATCTAAGATAGAGAATAAGGCCGGAATAGTGTTAAATGATTGGAACATAATTTTGAAATCTGGAATAGCTCATGTATGATATGTTTCTGGTATTTGTTTAAGAGACAAAGTTTAATGAAAAACACATTATTATCTTGTGAATACTTTGAAGTATTTTTACTAATAGAAAGTTAAAATTGAAAGATATCTCCTTATATGTATGAGTTTATTTTTGTTGATTCTGGAAGAAATATTACAATCTAATGGGGAATTGTAAGAGAGATTGTAATATGTTTCTCATTTGACATAAGATCAAAAGACACAATAGGGTTGAGAGGGCCGCGAGGGCTGAGAGGGCCGAGAGGGCGGCGCGCCCATGCAATTATGCTTCTTGTAGCCCGCCCAGTGGGCTGAAAGGGCCGCGCACTGCTGCGCTCCCTCTGGTTCGAGATGGTCGTGCAGCCGTGCAATTCGTTCTGATATGAGAATTTCAAATGTGTCTTTTGAGTTGTTTCAAACCGTTATGTTTATTGGTTGTATATTTTCATACAAAACTGAGTTATTATCAATAACTGATATCAGTTATGATAATTGAATAGATACAAAAATAGATGTCTTTGCAGTGAAGAGGCATCTCTTGGAAAATGTTAAATGGATTACCATGATTGTAATGGTTCATGAAAAGACACCTTTATGCTTTTAAAAACTCCAAAATTTACAGATTTCATATCTTTGTTCTAGAATACAATATTATTGATACATATTATATTCAAGCGTTTGTTGTATCTTTGGGGTAATTTGCCGTTAAACTCTTTAGCAAACTTAGTAGATGGCAAATAAAACCTTAAAGAAAGTATTCTCAATACGCCTCAAACCAATCTTTATTTTCAGTTTTTGCCTCCATTGTTCTTATTCTCTCTCATTCTCCGACATCTTAATGCATGAAAAAAAAAAATATTAAAAAAAAGAGCGTAATTCATGGTTTTAAGACTTTTCACACCCAGAGCACCCCCCTTTTTGGGAACACAAGTTTCTAAAACCTAAGGAATAGATTTGAGCTAATCAATATTGCCTAGTCATAAAAAAAAAAAAAATTATAAAAAATTCATTGTCGTTCTACATCCTAAAGCAAACAAGGTCGTGAATTTCTAAATCATAAAGCTGTGATTTAGCAAACTTTCGACAACAGAATTAACGAGGTCTCTCAGCCATTAACAGCGTTTTACCACGTCGGTTAGAGAATTGTTCTACGATTTTGTTCGCCAATGGTCGAAGCCATTTGTGCCTAGGGATGGCTGTAAAAAAAAATATTGAAACAAACCCTAGATCCTAAAAAAAATAATAATAAAAAATTTAAAAAAAGTGTATATATTATAGAATTATCCATTGAATATTATAATAAATTATTGTGTACCATTTCTAATGCGATAGTTTTATTTTAATAGTCACGTGATGTTCTCATATGGATGTTTTGTCGAATCTCGTGGATGAAGTTGACAAAACTTTGGGATAGAACTCAAATATATACATAATTAATTTATCTTCAAATAAGAATTAATTGGGTCAATTGCAATTTGCCAACAGTAATAATATGTCACCATCTAGTTTAGTGGGAGTTATTAAACAATGAAGGAAATGGATAAAGTATTAGTAATCAGAGCACTTAAAAAGGACTTCCAATATTAATAATCAAATTTGATTTTGGATTATTGTTTTAATTATGATGATGAACTTTGTAGAGACCGCCAGTAGTGAGTGTATCTTTCTTGTCTTGCTCTTTTAATTCAAGAACTCGCGTGTGTATTACAGGCATGCATTTTTCCAATCATGACAAAGATACTTCAATATATTTTAATGTTGTCTACAGAAAAAGACAGTTTTCTATTATTATAAATATATATATGTCCATATATATACATTACATATATATTTGTATATATTCATGCTCAAACAATAATAGCATAACATCGATATCGACTTTGAAAGATAAAGCGTACCAGTAGCAAACCATTATAAAGAAATATTCAAGATTTTGTTGGTTGATGGAGTCTGCCAATATGATAGCCTCATAATGTATATACAAACATCATTCATAAAAAAAATAAAATAAAATAAAGTATACATGCATGCCTACATTACTGTCGAGCGATATATATATATATATATATATATATATATTTTGTAAAAAACTATAAATGTATAAAAAAATATTCAAATAAATAAATAGTCAGTGATTATTTGAGAGAGAGAAAAAATTAACATCTGATTTTAGAGAGAGAAAAAGAAATTGAAGACTAATAAATAAAAGAGTATCATGACCAGTGACAAAATCAAAAAATTTAATGAGCGGCTAATAATTATAAGTTTTTAATTTGAAAAAAAAAAAAAAAAAAAGCATTTAATTTTAAGGGGCTAATTGTAAATTAGGATAATATGTAAAAATTGAAGAGTCTCAAGTCCTCCAAGCCTTAATTCCATCCCTGATCAGGACACTCTTAAACCATTGAAAATTTATTTAATTAAACGATTTGCATCCAGATACTTAAACAATGAATCATCTATAAGATACTTTTTTCCCATTAAAGGACCACTTATTGAAAAAAAAAAAAAAAAAAAAAAAAAAAAAAAAAAAAAAAAAACCCTACAAAATCTATACTTGTAAATAAAGAAAAAAAAATCAGTAACAAGTAATGAATTTATTTTTTCCTGTATAAAATACTTTGTGCAAAACAAAAAGGACGGTCATTAATTTAATAATTGAATTCGAAACTTCCCTAATGAACCTTCATCATATATACACACATGATATTTGTAGTTTTATCTGTTTCGTGAACACATTAACAAAAAAAAAAAAAAAAACCATAAATTTGCTTTATTCGGTCATTGATATTTCTTTGTTGGGGTTATAATCGTTAAATTGTGGAGTTCAATTATTCATCCTCACGTAAACTATAAAAATAACACGCAGATTGACTTCGTTAAGGGGGGGTTAGAAGGGGGTTGGGAAGTCCTCCAGTGAAGCCTGCATATCAAAAGTTTATTAATAGTATTTTTTTTTTTTTTTTTTTTTTTGTAAATAAGTAAGCAAGAGAGGGTACTCGTGAACAGAGACCAAAGAAGAAGATAAACCAACTTGACTTTACTAAAAGTACAGAGTTTAAATACTCCACCCTAAGTTCAAAAAAAACAATGAAGATCAGGATTGTGTGATTTTCTCTTATAAATTGTTGAAAAATTTACTAGAGTGATCGAAAACTAACGTAGTAATCAAATGATGGTGAATCACTATCTAACATCGTTTTTTTTTTTTTTTTTTTTTTTGCTCTTTTTTCTTTTTTTTTTTTTTTTTTTTTGTAAATTTGTGATCCTTGATAATATAAAATTAAAGTGTACGTGTCCTAACTCTTGAACACTAATAATATTGTGACAAAATTAATTTTATTAGTTAGTATAGTTTCCTGTATATGTTTGCCCAATATCCGTTATGGGTCTAGTTCATGCATACGTTTATAACATGATGTTGGCATAACTGCCTCCAATACCCATCTCTTTCCGGGCAAAAAAGACGACAATATTTGCCATGTCGGATGAAATGAAACATGATGGATTTTCTATTGGCTCATGTGAGTATTGTTGAGGCAATTATTCTCTATTAATTGATTAGTATGAAATAACATCTGAGTACCTCCAAATGGAACCTAAGCAATAGTCTACTCTTTAAAATGGCACAAAACGATAGGCATTTAATTTGGCGTTAAAAGAAAAAAGAAAAAAAGAGCAACTAAAAACACTTAGCTTTAAGTGTAAAATTCCGTCTTAATATATTATATTTAAGTAATGAAGTCATGAATTTTTGTCCATAATTATGATTATCAGAAAAGGATTTCGAGAATAAACTAAAATTTTAATTTTTAGAGGGTTATTTGTAGTATAAGATTAAGTTTTAGTTTAATAATAGCTAAGGTCCCATAAAGGTGAATTACATAATTATCTCTCGATTAATCCTCTTATTTTAAAAACTTAGTAAGTACATTTTGAATTTGAAAATTTTGTGTCAATTTTATCCATCGCATACTTTCTGAATGAAAATATATATATATATATATATATATATAGATGAAACAATATACGTATCCTTAAATAATTTATGAAAAATATTTTATACATTTTAAACCATAAACAATCCTTAAAATACCAAATTAAAAAAAACAGTGAATTTATGTTTGTTGAATATTAGCAAAGTAATCTGAAAACAGTTTTTAAGTTTTGAATTAATCTAAGAGCTCTTATCTAAATCGTTCCCCTCCTATCAAGCGAGGGATTAAAATTAATATTAGTTATTAACACAATTTCACAATACAATAATCTCAATATTTGCAAATACAGTTGGCCGTGAAATAAGGACCGTAGAAAACTCCTTTAGATGAGATAAATTAAGGAATTTTATTCCTATTATATTCTAGAGTACAATATAGTTGTGTTAATAGATCCATACTCCACTATTATAGTAGCATTATTTTTAGTTAATTAAATATCATTCAAACTATTGTTATATATATATATATATATATATATAACGAATAGAAAATCAAAACCTATTCATTCGAAGGATATGAAAGTAATTAAATTAATCAACAGAATAATCGGTCTCCTAATCGTACATGTGAAGGCAACTGTGTTAGCCTCTTAATGCTCTTTTACTAAAAAAAGATAGTTCGTACAAGCTTTTCTCTTTGGTATATTATTATGTACAGATAACTTTGGTGTCTATTTCCTTCTGCTTTAAATATTTTTTATTCTTTTTTTTTTTTTTAATCTTTATTTTGGACATGACTTGTGGGGCTTTAAGGCAAACAGCAAACGTATAATATGATGTAGATGGCAATCAATATATTGCTGTTGGAAACTATATATATATAATTTTCTTTTTCATTTCATTTCTGACTTTTGCACTTTGCTATATAGTTGGTGATATATATTTTCACATAACTATAAGATTAAAATGACAAAAAAAAAATTCTTCAAAACTGCTGTTAAAGGAACTTAATTAGGCGTCCCACAATAATCTAAAATATTGTAAAATACGATAAAAGTTACCACATGAATATAATGTGCATCGAAGTCATGTGTGTTTTAAGAATTTATAGCTTCCAAATTTAACAAAATGTTTTGGAACATAAAAATGATAAAACTGACCCTTATTTAAACATAATAAAGAATTGTAGTATTTTAGACTGAAAAATTTTTGCGACACAAATTAATAGTTCTAGAATTAATTTTCGAACGTGATAAAATTCAAAGACTAAAATAAAATTAGACTTTGGACCAAAATTAAATTAACCCTTATGAATATATATACATACAGAAGAATGGTATAATACGAGGATTCCAAAATTTGATAATTCTGTTTACGTATGTGGGTGCGTATATATATATATATATATATATATATACACACACACACACCCACACCCACACCAGATGTACGACATTGATAAAGTTTAGAATATTGCATTGTGCTCTGGATTTAACCTTTTTTTTTTTTTTTTTTTTTGTCAAACACTACCTCTGTTGAAGGCTACTATTTAATTGGAATTTCGGTTGAACATAGACAAACAAAAAGAAAGTGGTCAAGAGAAACAACAAAAAGTACTAATTACTACTGTTCCAAACTGATCCATATCCTTGAATTTACACCACGGGAAATAAGAATTTAAATTATATATTATAAGCATCTTTGGAGCCCATATATATATATATATATATATTAACCCCGTAATACATCACTCCAAATCGCTCATATATTTCCATTAATTACAATATAATGGGCCTCTCTTTCTGGCTTTTTCTGCCACTATTTTCCTTTCCTCACTAGAAATACAAACAAACAGATACATACATATATATATATATATATATAAAGATATAAAAAACATATATAGTGAAAATCACCTTTTAGGGAAAAACAAAAAACAAAAAAAAAAAAAAGGAGTTTAGTTGATTTTTTGTGAAATCCATTCGGTGAAAGCAAAAAGGGTTTTCATGTCTGCCCGGTAATGTTTCTGAGTGAATTCAAGAAGAGAGGACCATGTGAAATCAGGATACAGTCTTGGAGTGTTTTGATTGACCAAACTTGTTGGTGGAATTACAATTTGTCCATCTTTGGGGAGAGAAAGAAAGCTAGCGATTTCCTCACGGTTTTGTTGTTTACCACGGCTCTATGCAAGCAACTCTTGTAAATCCCATTTGATAGAGCCTGCAATATTATTATCAAAAGCAATTTCAAAATTATTTCCATATATAGTTCTAATAACACTAATAATTGTTTTAAAAATACAACAATATTAACGTGCATCGGTAATGCTGAGCATCACTCCAGTAATAAAATACAAATCTTACGATAAATGAGACTCACTTTCTATTAATGATAGTGTTTAACACTGACGGTATCCCCAAACACTATTTCTTTAAATTTAAATCATGTATGTGCCACTACTAACATAACACGAATGATATGTCACTATAGGTAGCACAACGTGATTAGACTAAAAGTTAATATTTTTTTTTTCTTTTATTAAATGGAAAATGGGAAAACTAAAGAAAAACTTACGACATCCCAACTAGGTTGTCATATACTAAAAAAACTAATATATATATATATATATATATAGTGAATAATAAATAAAGTGAGTATTTCTAACTAATAATAATTAAATAATTTTATCAATTCTAATTCTAACTTTTAAATATCAAGTCACGTAGTAGTTAGTTGTTAGTCTTTTCAATGGTTCATACAGTATCTTTTGATTTAATTGATGTGGTAATCTTTTAACTACCTATTAATAAAAAGATAATAACTCACATATCACGTAAATTGATATTTAAAAATTGATATTAAAGTTGATATCATATCATTATTATTCATTATTGGTCAAATCCTATTTAACGCACAGTTTAAGATATTGAAAAAATGAATGTTTCTAAGCTTTATAAAGAATAAGAATAATGACACTAGCCAATAGTCTCATCCAATATTATGTAACAAAGTTCATTCCATTAGGTACTTTTGTTCCAACGTTCTATTAGGTGTTTCCCCAGCAGAATAAAAAGAAAATTTTCTGTGGAAACAAACCAAAAAAAGGAAAAGGCCTCATGAGCTGATAAAACTTCACAACTTACCATGAAAGTGTCACCAATGTTGACGACAAAAGCATCGGTGTTCGGAGTTACGTCGTGCCATTTTTCGTCGACGAAAACTTGGAGGCCACCAACATGGTCCTGGTGAAGGATTGTTAAGGATGTCGGATCACAGTGTGGACCCGTCCCTAGTGTTTGATCTGGTTTTTGGCAAATTGGGTAGTAATTTAATCTCATTATCGAATCGTGTTCTTCGAAGAACTCTCTGAAATGCTCTCTGCCAACTCCTAGGCTCATTCCTAGTAACTCCATGATTCCAAGTGAAAGGTTGCTCATAGCTTCACAGTATTCTTGGTAAACATCCTGTGAAAAAATAAAACTTGTTAACCATGAAAACCGAATCGAGAAACGAGTTTTTCTCGATTTTAAGAGGATACCCCTTATCTCAATTAAGGTCTAGAGGAATTTTTTTTTTTTTTAAATTGTCAGAATAAGCATCAATATTTGTTATGTTTCTTACCCCAATTGTCTGAAATCTTCACCCATTACATTGACAAAGTAGTCCTCAACAATGTTCGGGAACTGCTCGTCAGCGCAGTATCTGAAAGAAAGTGTTTCCTTCCATGGAAGTTTGGAGGAGAATCTGCCTGTGAAACTGCTGGCATATCCACAGTGTTCACCAATCTTTCTCTGAGCCCTCTGCTTCTCTGAGAGTTTCATGCCAAAGAACAAGTCCATGTACTTGTGTGCTTTCGCAACGAGTTCAGAGTCAATCCCGTGATTGACAACAAGGAAGAAACCGTGTTTCTTGCATGCCAAGTTTACTTGCTCCATTGCATTGGAGATTGCCAAACTGTCTCCACTGAAGAAGGCCGTCAAATCAATGGGAGGGATCACAAGTTCCGGCGGACCCGAGCATGGCTTTTCGTGGTCGGGCCAGACGAATTCCGAGGGTATGTTCGATTGGAATTGGAGGATTGAGGCGTCGAAAACCAAAGGGCGGTTTTCTTCATTTTGAGCCTTGGTTTTGGTGGTGAATTGTGGAGGACCTTCACAAGTAGGCCTAATTATTGGCATCTACAATGCAAATATATTTTGGCCTTGGAAAAAAAAAATATGGAAATTTAAGTTAGAATAGTGGTTTTGTTTTGTTTGTTAAGAAGGAAAGAGAGAGATAAGAGAGGGAAGAATTTGTGTTTGTTTTGTGAGAAAAAGGGAGAAAGAAAGTTGGGGTGTTGAAGAGGAGAGAAAGAGAGTTTAATAAAGAAGAGAGATGAGGTGGGAGGGGAAAAAAAAGCCAAGGCCTTTTTTCATTGGGACGGTCGGCATACAAATATGGGAATCTTATTGTTTTCCACTGTTGCGTCATTCCTCTAAGTCTAGCAGTATTTGTGGTGTTGGTCTTTTATTTTGTCCCCTATCTCTATTTCTTCCTTCTTGAATCAATCTCATTTACGTCTGAATTTGAAGATCATTATCACTTTACTTCACTAAATTTAAAAAAACTCACTTTACTTTATGAATGTTAAAATTAATCTCTTTTCTTAGAATTTTAGTTAAAACGGACGGAAAAAATAAGGGAATTAGTCTTTTTGTTTAAGAAAAAAAGGACAAAGATCATATGACCGCATTTTAACTCTCTTTATTGTCTATTTTTAACGAAAATTTTAGATGTTTTGTGAGACTAATTCAATAGTAAAAGAACAGAATGAAAACGACTGTAAAGTTCAAAGACATAAACGAGAATAATTCTTCTTTCTTTCACCAGCTAATAACAAGGAAAAGCACATACAATAGAAACTCCTCTTCTCCTCATTCCATTTTTTTTTTTAATAATAATATTACTAATTATAAAAATAAAGCAAAAGAATGTGAAAGAACAAACATGTAATATGGGGATAAACAAGAGTACTTGCATAATATTATATTAAGACCAATAAAGAAAAACAAATAAACAAAAGAGTTTAAAAGGGGTCTAAGAGCACAAAAAAAAAAAAAAAGGTTCTTCTCCTCGGATGCCAATTGCCACCAACTAGAATCTTCAAAGCTATATTGGGTCTAGTTCACCTATAATCGACAACTTTGTTTTGTTTCCTCCACCACATATATAACTACACGCGCGCGCGCAAATATATATATATATATATATATATATATTTGCAGGTGTGATATATACTGCTCAAACCATGTTTCCAAATTCTGTAGATAGCTAGATCTAGCAGCATAAATAAATAAATTGGAAAGAATGAGTATATATTGATATACATATTTATATAATAAACACAAATATTTATATGTTGAAGGCCATTTCATTATTGGGAAGCATGCTACTGGTTAGAGAGGCATCAGCCAGCTCTTTTGCTTATGGGGACATGATAAAATTACCAGTCTCCGAGTCCCAATCTTTGGTCTTTTGTGGGTCTTTAAAGGTCGGAACTACCCTTATTAGTCAAAACCATGTTTTATTTATTTTTATTTTTTTCTGGGGAAGGAATGATAAGAAAATAGTTCATTGAGTTTTGGGTTTTTAGAGCTTTTTTTTAAGGACCTCTGAAAGTTGCCATATCGCCCCCTATTTTCTCTTTAGAACTTCATGCTATTCTTTTCCAATAGCCGAAAAGTGAAAAAAAAAACACCCTCTATTTTAGCGTCTTTATGTAAGAAAAAGAGTTTGAAAGAGAATTTGGAAAATATAAGAAAAAGAGTTTGAAAGAGAAATTGGAAAATATAGAAGACTTCACTTTTATTAGAGAGCCATATATAAAGATCTTTACCCTTTGTTAAACCTTCTCTCATCAGAAAGAAAACTGCATTTTCTATGATAGGAATTGTCATATTTCATTATCAATAGATACTGTAGTAATTGAATTAACCTTTCAACAGTATGATTCACAGGTGTCCACATTATAAAATTTACAGCGCACGATACAAAACTACTCTTATTCATGAATTGGACCGTTGACAAGTCAATCCAATGATTAAAACTGTAGTTTTTACCAATAATAAAAAAATGTAAATTGCTAAGTTGGTCCTTATATAACTTTGATCCCTGTTCTTTTTTTCGTAATTTGAGTGACCCTAAAGTATTAAAAATGTTGTTATAGTAGTCATTCCTGTTAATTTTTAGACAGAATCCATTAGTGAAAATCACTATTTGACCAAAATTACAAACGGGTTCCATCCAAAACTAACATAAATAACTTTTATAGTAGCATTTTAATAGTTTAAGGTCATTAAAGTTACAAAAACAAAAAAGCAAAACAAAAAACAAAAAAAAAACATGGAACAAAGTTGCAAAACTTAAAAATTTAGGGATTAAACAAGCAATTTACCTGATGAAAAAGGAAAGTTGTTACCGTAGAAATATTGATTAAAAAAGAAAAAAGGAAAACAAAAATGAACAGAGAGAACACAGGTGGAGATGAGGCAGGATATTCTTTTGTGATCTTATAATAGTGATAGTCCTTAGAACACAATAGGGGGTGATCAAGTGGGGGTGGGATAGATTCTACTTTTCTAGAGGGGGAGGAACATGAAAAAGTTTTTTCAGTATTTTTTCGGAAATGGGGTTTTAGGGAGACTAACCTGAATTTGAACCTCCATCAAATCTGTCTAATTAAGCCCTTGTTGTTATTATTATTATTATTATTATCATTATTTTTAAGCATCTTATAATTATTCTTGTTATCTGTCATTAACTTTTATGTTGATCACACCCTCTCCCAAAGTGACTAATGTATGGATGTGAGAAACGCACGCCTTACTCCCATAATTAAATATACTTATACTCAAAATCAAAATCAAAATCAAAATCCAATTTTTTTTAGCCAAATCTTGTGCTTGTCTTGATCATAAACAGAAACACCATTACTTGGATCCATAAAAGATTGCAGTTTTAACACAAACTGCCAAAGCATTCCAGAAAGTATCCACTCAAGTATTCTTTCACTAGAAACTCCAAAGAGGCCAACTCACTCACGAATTCTTGGATGATAAATATATGTGTTTTGTGTGTGTGTGTGTGTGTGTGTATATATATATATTGTTAGATATTTATAGATGAGATTTACCAATTATATTCATTTCACATGACAAGGAACTAGAATAGAAAGGAGAGAGGTGGAGAAGTATAAGAAGTGTTCGGAATCTAAAACTTCTTAATACAAACCCACGTGATACGCAAATTGCTAATTTTTTAATTAGTTGATATAATTCTTAAATATTAATTGACACCTGATAATTTTTGTATTACAAATTAATAAAAGAATGGCATAGATATTCAAATGTTGAAATCCTTAGCATTTTATTAGAGAAGAATTCTAATTGCTGAATTTACTAGGTTTTGCTCACCAAGTGGATTAGTTATATTTGACAGGGTTCACAGTTCAAATCCTCATCTCTTTATTATTTGTTTTTAAGAAAAAAAAATGTATGATGTTTCTTTGTAAGAAAATTATAGTACTGAAATCACAGTAAAAACTAATTACAGAATTTGTAATTAAAAAAAAACTATAAATATGTATAGTTGTGAATTTTAAATTAGCAATTTTAAATACCAAAACAATGCCATTAAAAAAATGCCATAAAGATATTTATAAGGTTGAACTATGATCGGAAGTATGAACTGAAATATTACCTTACTACTTTCGTTTTAGTACCATGAGCTTCCGTTGCGTGAAAATGTTTGATGAGCTTTTACTTTTTAATTCGTACGAAAAAGAAAAGGAAATAAATGTTTTGATTTCTCAACAAATGCTCGAAATCACGTTCTCAAAAAAGGCTTATTGAGTTAAAATGATGTTAAAATTTTCTAATAAATAATAAAACTGCTATGATGCAAATATTAATGTCATATTAAAACGCTAATACAAGTTTCAAAATCTGTTTAGAAGAGTTGTTTCTAGAAGTCAACATCTTATGCATTTGACAGAGAAGCTACTGTGCTAGTTCATGGAGACACTGGACTTCTCCAAGCATATCACTACAGAAAAAAATTGTCTTTTTATTCAACTCAAAACTACTTTTTAACAATTTACATCTTCAAATGATTACATTAAAAACTTAAACTTTAAAAATTCATAACTTTATTATTTCAAGTCCAAATGAGATAATATTTTAAATTCAAATGGTTTAAAATTTCAATAGAAACGAAATAAAATTCATATTGATATTTTTTTTCTGAACACATTTTAAGTTTTCACATTTTTTTTTTAATTCCAAATAGTTTTTTTCAACCAAAGACACATTTCTAAAATTTATCTCAACTCAAATCCAAAACTTCATCTCTAAAACTTCCCCAAATTGGCTCGTAATTGAGTTCAAAAACAATAAAACTTTATCAAACAAATCCTAGAAAGCAATAGAAGTCAATTTGTCAAAATCCACCCTTTAAGAATCCATTAGTCAGTGGGGTTCTGACATCTTCTCCAACAGAATTTTGTGGAGGAGACAAATCACATTTTTAAAGCTCTTTTCCAAAAAGCCAATTTGATTTTAATGCCATAGAAGCTGAATGTCAATTCATCAAAGAAATGCTCACCACCATATACTCTTCCACTCGTGCTCAATCAATTGACATGTATTTTGCTTATTCCGGTGTTCCCTTTAGTCCTCTATCAAATAGTTTCCCAAAAAAAAAAAGTAAATAAATAAAAGTCTAGATTATTCTGTGTCTCAAACTAAAGATTTTACAGTAGCAATAGTCCAATACACACACACACACACACACACACACACACAATATATATATATATATATATATATATATAACACCTGTTTATAACGGTAATAGTTCAGCTTGGCTGACAGTTTCTTCCTTAATTAACATACGTAAGTCTATATAAGTACATAAAAAAATCTAAAACGAAACTTCCAAAACAGGTAAAAGGAAATTCCCAAAGGCAAACGCACTGGATATAAAGTTTAACCAGTAATATCTGCTAATCCACCCCACCCAAAATAAATAAATAATTCAAATTCAAATTCAAATTCAAATTCAAACGGAAATTGGAAACAGAATATCGTGTTAAATTGTACATTCTACATAAGAAAGATTGACACGGCAAAATCAAACACAACCGAACTGTAAGATGGGCCTCAGCCCCATAGCAGACACAGCAAACCCGCTAAAACAAGGCCAAGCCTAGCCGATCAGTCCAAAATATCATTTTTGGATCATTCTCGTCTATATCCCGTCTACACCATGGACTTTAAGCTCATTCTCACTTCGTGTGTGAACGTTAAGCTCATTCTCACTTCGTGTGTGAACGTTAAATTAATCCGACTTAATCCCTTTTACTAGAATTTTGGTTAAAAACATATAGAAAAATAAGGGAATTATTAGTCTTGCGAAATCCCTTCTTATCTGTTAAAAAGAAAGAGAGAAGGACTACATGACCGCACAAAACTCTCTTTTTTCCTATATGTTTTCAACGGAAATTCTAATGTAAGGAATTGAGTGGGAATAATCAAAGTTCAGAGGGTAGAAGAGAAGTTTTCAAACTTTAGGGGGCAAAAATGAGGATGATCCTAAATTTTAACAGACATAAATGAGAATAATCTAATCTTTTTTCCTTTCTAAACACAATTTTCAGATTAAAAGTATCAAAAGTACCGCAAACTTGACCCAAAAACCAAACCTGTTTTCTATCTCAATCTTTTCTCTTCTCCTTCTGCTGCTGCCACTCTCCACATAGTTTAAGGGGAAATGTGAACTATATATAACTCATGAAGTGGAATCTATCAAAGAAAACATAGAAAGTGGAAAAACCTTGCACCCTCCTCTCAACAGTGATATGGAGCCAAATTTTCTCAAGAATCTTATATCAGAGTTAATAGTCCGTAAGATCAGAATGGTTTTCAGTTTTGCAGGCCGAATATATCCCTGAAACATTTATTTCCTTCTCTATACTCTTTGGTCAACAAATCTAAAATGCATCAACCTCCAAGCAAAACAGAAAAAAGAAATCTAACACGTACATGAGCCTTGCTTGTGAAGTTGTGAACCCGAGACTCGTGAGGAATTTCAGCCAGCTTCTACCGGTTTGAAGGAGGAAAAAAATCCCCCTGTTGACCACACTATATAACAATAATATTCAAAAAGATAGGTACACAACTTATTTCACGATGCTTTTTCCAAAGAATATCAACATATTTCAGAATATTACTAGTAGAAAGAAATGAGTCCACAGCAGAGCTTACAGATCTGAATAGATGAGAAAAAGAAACAAACAAGTTGCATTTGAAGTGAGCGAATTGTTAAAAGAATACGGTAAATGGAATTCAGTTCGTATTACTGTTCATGTCTTATAGCTCCAAAACCAAGTAGGTGTTTGAGCTTTTTACAGGTCAACAAGGCAAAGAATTTATAGGTACCTTGTTCTAATGGGTGAGTACTAACAAATGGAATGAATCAAAAAGAAGAATAAACAATGTGGAGAAAAGAAGGAAAAATATAGGAGGAAAATGAAATCATACAGTAAGTAAAATCCATCCCTTCCCCCCTGCCAAACTAGAGTGCCTATATGGCTGGAGATGCCAAGTGAGAAAGAAAAGAGAGCTTTTACCATACTAGGAAGAGCCCCGTTCAAGGCTATTTCGTTTCATTCACTTAGCTTGCAGTTGCGAAGGTAGGGATGATCATACTTGATGTACTTGGTCCAGTATGATCGGTACTTCGTCATGGCCAACTCCAGCCACGGTTTCATGTTTCCGTTGTAGTGCACCACTGCTGCGTTCTCAATCTCTGACCGATCAACACTTGGATTGTAACCCAAACCAAGAACATGCCATGATTTCGCAAGTGGATGTGTCAACCCGTAGAATGTGAT
Organism: Ficus erecta; assembly: GCA_008635985.1. Classification (NCBI taxonomy): domain Eukaryota; kingdom Viridiplantae; phylum Streptophyta; class Magnoliopsida; order Rosales; family Moraceae; genus Ficus; species Ficus erecta. The sequence goes on along the minus strand of BKCH01001417.1, from coordinate 35,996 downwards.
AAGCCCCGGCGGTAACGTTCCAAGCTTCCAAAGTGCTCTATCTTCATTCTGCATGCCAAAACAGAAATCCAAGATAAACAGAGGAACTTGATGGTCTTCCTGAAGATTTCACGCTCTTCCTTGTTGTTTTTGCATGGACAAACAATTATGAATCACTTGGTAAGATTAAAACGAAAAAGAAAAAAGTTGAGAAAACTCACCATGTTCTGCCACTTGTGATATATACCAGTGATATCCTTCTGTTTCCACACCTTGAGATCAAAGATGTTCATCCCATACGCCCACCCACATGCATTTGGATCAAAGTTTCTTGCAATATGAGGATTCGTGAAGTTCAAGTACTTGTCAAATCGATGGAAGCTCTCACCGCAGGTTTCCACAGCACCATTTACTTTTCCATTAAGATCCACAGACCACAACCCAGTCAAGTCCTTCTGGACAACAATGTCATCGTCAAGAAACAGGATCTTATCCAACTTGGGATAAACCTGCGGGAGATAGAACCTCAGATGATTAAGCATTGAGAGATACTTTGGGTTTCGGTACTTGAGATTAGAAGCGCCAGATGCAAGTGTGGTTGGATGGCCAGCCTTAAAATAATACTCTTTCATTGCCGCAGATTCAAGCTGTCGTAGAACCGGACAGTATGATGAGTTCAACCACTTAAATTCATCAACATTTTCAACATGTATTGTGGCTTTTCGAGGAGGATTCAAAAGAAACCACATGTTCATAGCTCCAAAATTGAGCTTATCGGTAACAAGATGGAATACATGTTTTGAAGGATCCTGCAATTCAAGCAAGAACCACGTTCAAGTCAATATGAAAAATAAATCAAGTTTCATTCATGAGATAAATACAATAAATTCTCAGTTATAATACATGGGTGGGGGAATAGGAGTAGCGTCTATCTCAAGTGCTCTGGGCCTTAATTCAAAACAATGAGTATTCAATCACTTTACGTGTGTATATATATCCTATGACAAGTACCTGCTGTAACAGTGGGCCCACTTACGAAAAAGAAATGGCTCATGATAAACAGGTTTAAGCATCCAACGCCTTAATAGGCTCCAGCTAATTGTTGAAAAAATATTATGGGTAAATATCTAACAAGTCCAGTTAACATTTGTATTCTTTGTAAAACTATCCAAAGATCAGTTAAAACCTCGGTACATGGGATGATAAGCAAAAAATAGACTCAATGCTTCTTCTGAAGATATGTTATAGTACCAAGTGATGAAGGAGAGTTAAGTATGCAATCTTTACGAAACAAAAATATAAACAACGCGGGAAGCTGTTGCATTATAAGATAATTAACCTTGGCATTCATGACAGTGGAGTTGACAACGACTGATGCAGCCAACACATTGTCCGAGAAAAGTGCGTAGTGGTAAAGATTTGGATTTTCCAAATTCTCTGCTCTAGGGAACTTTCTCTTCTCAGGAGGAAGGAGATAGTAATCAATGGTTAGGCGCATAGATAAACAGTGGATTCCATTTGGAATTGTTTTGGCAGCTAACTGACTCAGGAATGTGCTCTGCTTTTTAAAGCTCCTAACTTGTTCATCTGCAGATTGAAGCATTGCTCTGAGCTTCCCCGTAACCAATTTGCAGTCATACAGTTGCTCTCTTGCTTTTGATAGAAGTTGCCCCATTGCCCTTAATCTCTCAGGTGCACTAGAAACAAATTTAGGCCATCAGATAAGGTAATAAGTTTGATAATGATTAGTTCTAAGTCTTATACGGTAAAAAAGTTCTAACTATCAATTCAAAAAAAAGGCTGGTGTATAAGATAAGAGCACATGTCATCCACTTACCTTTGATGTAAATCAGCATCACTACTAGCCTCTCCCAAGGCCCGCTGGCTCTCTTTGAGACGAGTCTGTAGTTCTTGCAACAAGTCGAACTTGCTCTTCATCTTTGCAATACTTAAATAAACTCTCGCCATTATTATTTGGTCCCGCATCAAGCGTACAGTAGAATCAAAGTTGTCATTCTCATTCTCTTTCCTCCAAATGCTGTATTTGCCGAGGACCGCGGTGTCAACAGACTTGGAGCGCTCAATGGCTGCATTTTCAAGTTTTACAATTGCATCATCATCCTGTTGTACCAAGTTGGATGCACGCTTTTCGCGTCTCTCTTCTCTCAATTGCTGCAGAAATAATTGGATAAACAAATATCAAAACTTGAAGTAACGCACATAATTGGTAAAACCAAGATGTACAGAAAAATAACATGACAATCGTGTAATCTCTCTTTTCAACCAGAGTAGGGTATCAAAATAGAGCACCAAGTTTGATTATTACCCTTCGGGCCAGTTTTGCAGGTGAATCAACAATTTGACTTTGATGATCTGCACAGCATAGTAAGGTCAGAAAGAAGGTTTTAAAAAAAATGTCAGACTTGTGATGAAAATCTCAAGAAAAACATTGCCACCTGAATCAACGTCCCTTTTGACTTTATGTGTTTCTTGTCTAACATCTGGAGATGTTTGATTTATCTTTTTGCACAAATAACAAAAACAATCACGTCAGGAACTGAAAAAATATATAAATTTAAAGGGATATCCATTAGAAGAGAGGAGGAAGGTCAAACAGAAACAGAAGGAGCACATCACAACCTCAGAATCAGTAACGACTGAAGAATCCACCCCAACTACTCTCCATGAAGCCGACAAATTACTTTTTCTAAAAGAATCAAGGCTATAAGGTCCCATGTCATTTGTGCTCGCTATGATTACATCAATAACCTGCATTGGAATCAATTTACCGTCTATTAAGAAAATTTTAATGAATAAAACTATAAACTTGTTTTGCTCATCTTGCACGGATGCAATTACCTCCTTTGAGAAAAGAGATTTTATATGTTGCGTTGCCAGTCTTTCTCTCCAAGCCACATCCTGCACCACTCAATGTTATTAAAAAATAAAATTTAAAAATTTAAATTTAAAAAAAAAAAAAAAAAGCCCTATGTGGTATTGAATGTACCTGTTTCCCAGGGCCAGGTAAATCATCATTATGATCTGCATGTACAAGAATAATGATATTAGAAACAGATGAAACTTCATGCAACATGAGTATGGTGTAAGCAATTCAGAACACAAACAGACTAAATCAAATAAAGGGGTTAAAGCAATTGGATTTATTTAGTATGAAAAAGATCCAATCATCAAGACCTAAGTAATATAGAACATGCTGGAAACTCTAATATCTCTTTTTTGCTATAGCCTACGAGGAAGCATGGCCCTAAGATCTGTGGGTTTGGTAACCAATGGCTTGACCATGCAGATATTGCTACAGGGGCATAAACATCATACAAACCCTAACAAACTCAGTGCCTAGTGTATAGTATTATGGCAGGCCTCAAAACGTTTTCCAATACGAAATCCTCTCTATAAGGACCAGAGATACAACAATAACAATTCTCAAGTTAGTCTCCTCAAAGATAGACAAAAAGAATATACACGAAACCAAGTTTGATAACCATGTAATTGTATGATTATTATTTATTAGCATTTTTATGCACCTAAACAAGTCAGAAGATGTAGAATTCTATTCATGCCTGCCATCTGGAAATAAGAGAACTTCACAAACACCTTCAAAAGTAATCACAGGTGTACCATATAACACGCTCATGATTCATTTCAAGTATTCTTAGAAGAATAACTGGAATTCATAAATTCCCAGAATTTCTCCTATGTTTTTGGTCGTCTAAGGTTCTTGCCTTTCCTGCTCACTTGTTATTAGTATTAGGTATCGAATTGTTAACTAACTGTAAAAATACAAAGGACAATTTATGCAACTTTAGAACATGCGCAATCAACAAACAACAAGGCTTGCTGCCCAAATTCCAATTCAACAAAAACATAACTTGAATAAACTTGCAAATTTTCAGTATCAAATCAACTCTAACAACAAAGATGACAGAAGTAGCACAGAATAGAACAATGCGATTTGGCTCTTAGAAAGAAATTCAGTAGCGAACTGAGAAAAGAAAACAAAGGAAATCTCATTACAATTTACAAACACGCACAATCAACGATCCAAAACGTTTGCATCCCAAAATTCCACCAAAACGAAAAACAAAATAAACTCGCCAAATTCCGGTATCAAATCAACTGGTCATATGTGTTTTCAAAGTAGCATCTGTGACGAGCAATGCGAACCGGCTATCGTTAAGAAATCCGGAGGCATATCTACAGTTGGACTAAAATTCCCCATGAAACTTCATCCTCAGAAACAAGAAAAGGTACTTCCATGTTTACAAACCAATTACGCTAAATTAAACTCAATGTCACCGAGATTACGGCAATGCAATGCAATGCACTTTCTCCTCAACTAGAAAATCCACCGATTAGTGTTAAAATCACTTCCAAAAACACGAAAATAATTCAAAAAAAAAAACTCTTTCACGAACAAGAAACCACAAGGTAAATGCGGAAACCTCTTTCAAGGATTAACAAGAAAAAGAAGATTATGCAAACACCAAGACGAGCACAAAATTGAGATCTGAAAATATAGATGATAAAAAATGACAAGAAAGAAAAGATTGATAAAAAGTAAGAAAATAGGACTGACGAGAGGAGGTGTGGAGGCCACGGCCGACGAAGAAAATCAAAGGCACGAGAAGCAGCGAGAAGAGAACAACAATTGCAAGAGGGAACCGAGATCCGCCACCGCCTCGGGGCCTGTGGACGCCGACGCCGGTCGGTCCCCGCTTCGGGGCCATTCTTTCCGATAGGAACCTACAAAATTCCAATGATTCAGGAATCTTTAGAGAGAGAATCCAGAGAATTTTAGAGAGAGTGATGAGTGGATTTACCTTCCCGGAGAGAGAGAGTGAGAGAGAGAGAGAGAGGTGAGATTGGTAGAGATTGGGAATGGGAATGGAGAGAGAGGAATGCTAGCGGAAATCGGAGTCCATGGGAGAGCGTCGGAGGACAATGCGGAGAGTGGTGAGGAGAGAGAAAGTAAGAGGAGAGGGATTGGACTGTGAGAGAGCGCAGAATTCGTTTCTCTGTGTTCTTCAACTCTCCACCACCATGCCCCCAAAATCTGTGTTTTCTAGAGAGAGAGAGAGAGAGGAATAGAAGAGAGAGAGAGAGAGAGACGAGGAGTGATCCTATTCTTTTCTTTGTTTTTTCTTTTTTTTTTTAATTTATTTTTTTATTTTCGGGGATTTCGCTTTCGGTCCGTCTCTTTCCTTCTCTCACTGTTAATCAGCGCATTTTTTCTTTTTCGATAAAAATTTCACAAACTTCTCTGATTTACCTTACTATTTATCAACACGCCTCTTAAATTAATTTTTTCATGAATCATGTCTTTTAAATTGTAAATTTTTTTTCACATAAACAAGTAATTATACGCACCTCACAGGATAAATTGACCATAAGCATTAAATTATAATTTTTAAATAATTATTGATTGAAATTAAAAGTTTTAAATTATCAATTATCCTCATTGTATCTTCTATTTATAAGATTTGTGTTGAAATTATCTTCAATTTATAAAATTTGTATTAAAATACTTTCTCTGATTGTTTCCGTTAATATTTTACAAAATACCCTTAATCCTTATATTTATATCAAAATTCATTAATATTTTTGTGAAAATTATTTTTTAATATTTTTTGTCACAATCTATTTATTTTGTTTTTAATTTTTCGAGCAGCAATGTCTTTGAATTTGATATTTTAAGGTTTGATCTATGAATATCCATCTAAAAATTTACGAAACTAAAGACAAAACTGCTCTAATAATGTATCAAATAACTAAAAAGATAATTTAGTAACTAAAATAATAGTCCCTATCAATAATATGTATTATATATAATTAAGAGATCAAATAGTTGAAGCGTTCCTTTTTTTTTTTTTAAGCTGCTCTTTTTGTTCTTGAGATTTTTTTTTTTTTTTTTTTTTTATAACTGCCCAAAAAAAAAACTTTTAAATGTTAAAGGTGTAAGACCAGGTATTATGTTAAAGATTGTTGCCTTTGTTTCTATCAATGATTTATCCATAAATGTAGATGAATAATATTGGCTATTGCTTTTTTTTAAAGTAAATATAAAATTAACTTCAAAATGGAGTAAACATGAAATGTTGTTAAAAAAAAAAAAAAAATCTTAATTCGACATAAAGTTTTTCAAAAAAAAAACAAAAGAATTTGTTCTGTTGTCGTTTAGATGCAATTTACAAATTAGGAAAAGTAAAACCATTTGCGCATTGTATTTATAATATATAACAACATACAACCCATTGATAACAATATTTAAATTTTGATGAAAATTGACAAGTGACATGTACATAAATGATTAATTAAGAACATTGAAGTTCTTAGCTTGATCAATATTAACCCACATTTGTATTGAAAACAATTCTAAATTTACAGATGTTTTATTTTTATATTGATAAAATTAATTAAAGATTTTAACATCTGTAAATTTAAATTGAAATTAGGAATAGCAACTTTTCTCTCTAATCTGTTAATTCTCTAGGACCTGTCTTAAATGATACGGAAAAAACTTGATTTAAACGGGTTTAGAATATAAACGGTTTAAAAGTTCAACCCATCAATGACGGGTGGATTTAGAGGTTCCTTGTTAGGATCCTAGGGGTTCCATCCTAACAGATTAACTATTAAGGGGGGTAGCTTAAGTCTTTTTTAAGCTCATTTTCAATTCCATGTCTAGCCAATGTGAAACTTTTTGTTCGCACATACACAACAACCCCCCCCCCCCCCCCCCACCCAACAAAAACCCACTATTACCACGGTCCCCCTCCCTCCCCCCAAACAAACGATGATCCATCCGTCCATCTTCCTCAAACCAAGAAGATCCTAACTCCCTCAAGATCACCAACACATCACGACCCCGCGTTACATGGAGTTTCTATTTCGAGAGTTCACAACAGATTTTTCAGCCATCGCAATCTCTCTGGGGGCCACCCTTCTTCGTACGATTTTTCTCCAAGGTTCATATTGTGCGTACACCTGCTATATCTGGAACCCGGCTTTGATACTACTTGTTGGGGTCCTTAAGGGTTCCATCCTAAAAGATGAAGTTATTAGGAGGAGTAGTCCAAGTCCTTTTTAAACCCATTTTCGATTTCATGCTAGCCATTGTGGGACTTTTAATTCGCACGTACTCAACATCCCTGACCATATTCCCTGTTTACCCACCTTATTTAGTCATATATTATTTTTATACTATAGATATTCTACATAATGTTTACTAATGTATATAAATTTAAATATTAAATCTTAACATATTGGATATATGAAAAATTGAAACTATGTTTTTATTTATTTTAGTTTAAATTCTTACTCTTTTATATATATATATATATATATATATATATTCCTACGGGTACTTTGAACTCGAGATGGGGAAAATCCACTCCATTCCACAAACTTAAATGGGTTACATGGGTGGACATTGGGAGTATTTTTATTCACAAGACGGATCACCCCGCCCCATTCCAATCCCTTATTAAAACAGATAAAAATGATCATTCTCTCATTAAATGGCAACTCATAAATAAGTCGCATGTCAATTTCTTTTTTTTAAAAAAATTTACATTGCTATCAACGAGGGTAGATTGCTATAAATTTATAAATTTAGGATGTAAATTATTAAAATTAAAAACTTAAGGGATAAATTATAACTGTGTGATAAATTTAAGGATATTGATTTAAAAATACTCATATTTTTCTTTTCTTTTGTTTACTTTTTTAATTCTTAACTTTGTGTGTGTGTGACCCAATTGAAATACAAGAATATGAGTCGGAATTGAATAACATTATTTTGCCTGCCTGCCTAGATTTTGTGGTCATGGCCCTCATTGTCACGCTCATGCATTGGTTCATAGTAACATATGAATGAATGAATTAGTCCCTCTTTTTTAAAGTTTGGATTATTTTTATTTAATAATAGTCGTGCATTTTTTTCAAACTTGTAATAATAATATTGTGAAGTTGTCGGCAACCATTTTAAAAGTTCTATCCACACTTGGAAAGCGACCCTCTTGATTCTCTTTTCTTTTTCTTGTAGAGTTCACTTGCGAGTTACAAGTGTCCCCTTTGGGTTTTCGTGTTCGATCCAGCATAAATTTAGCCTCCGTTTCGTCACACCTCCAAGTGAAAATTTTTAGTTTGAATGAGAAAAAAAAAAAAAAAAAAAAAAGGGTATAGTACGGATTTTTTAAAAATGAAAAATAGATTTAGCTTTTGTTCGGAGGAATTATATGGATTGTAATATTTTGATAGAAATATTTAAGTAAAAATATATGAATAGAAATATTTAAATTATCATTGATTTAACATTTAGATGTTAACATTTATAATAATATATTTGAATTTGCGTTTAAATGTCAAAAATAGACATCCAAATGCTCCATTTTAGATGTGTACAGTCCAGGGTCATTCAAATGGAATGACCTAAATTGAAGTAAATGGTTATCCCAAACAAACCATTAGACTTTGCTTGATTGGAGGGATGGAGAAGAGAAAAGATGAAAAGAGTTGGAAGAATGGAGAACATGATGGATGAAGAGGATTATAACAATTCTTCAAATTATTTGATAAAAAAGAGAGAGAGTTAAAAGGGTAGATGATAAATAATTTTCTAATTACTTTATTGTCTATTTCACTAATTCTTAATTATGTTTAAGGGCAAAATCTTTTTTTTTTTTTTTTTTTTAAATAATGGATTTGGTGGATCCTTCCAAAAGGAAGAGTAATTTTTATGGGTCCGAGTGTAGAGTTCATACATCCAACTTTGTTTTCCCTCCTCTCTTCCTTTCAATCATTCAATGGATAAATTATCTCCTTCCACATCTCTCCCCCGCCAAACAGACTCAGATTTAAAATGAAATTAATTTTTTAAATTTTAAATGGTATGGTTAACCCATCATTAGTAGGAGATTTCTACTGTTAAAACTATTCTTTTTCAATACAGATAAAAAACTACAGTTTTAACTATTTTTAACGATCATATTAATGAATTAGAACCGTTTCGTATTACGTGAAAATTCATACATCTGATTGTTGGAAAATTAATAATAAATATTTTTTTTTCTTTTTAATAATTTTGGTGCATGTTGCGTAATGGGCATGTTTTGGATGGAGACAAAAAAAAAAAAAAAAAATCTCTTTTTTTTTTTTTTTTTCCAATGGAGGCAGAAATAGAAACAATTAATTAAAGTAATTTTAAATAAGAATTGTGATGGATGAGAATGACCACCGACGGTCTTGCAAATGGCTCCATCCCAAGTCAATCACTTCCTCCACTCCACTCCACTCCAAATTATTGTTAAGTTCCCTCTTCCTTCTTCTTTACTCCTTGACAACTAGAGACTACATTTTGGATGTCAATTCTTATTCACCAATCAATATTGTTAATTTCTCATCAAGTCTTCTCCAGCGCTTTCTGTAATATATAATTTTTTATATCAAATTCGATTCAGAATCATATCAAAATAATAAATATATACAAAACGGATAATTATTTATTCAAATCTAATTGTCTAAAAAAAATAGAGAGAAAAGGTCATAGTCTTCCACAACAGTATCTGACTTGTAAATACTCAAAGAAGAATTGTGACATCTAATTAGGTTCTTATATTATTCTTGTTTCTTATTATATTTTTGTTCTTACCATCCCAAAAGAAAAATCAACGTCACACAGATGCATTTAAATTGTAAGTTGCTCTCGCTTTTTTCAGCCAAAAATTGGTAGCAATATAGACATACTTATATACATGGGTGTAGTTTCAATAATTACTTCTATATTTACCCACAGATGGTTATTATTGTTTAAGCCGTGTGATAGAGATCGGATAGTTGTAACGAATTGAGTAGTTAACCAAAAAATTTAATGATAATTATTAAACATTGAGTAAAGAGAGCTTTTTAAATGTGATTTTAGATAGACAACTTGATAATTAACCTTCTAACTTAACTTTTTTAAAGTATTTTTTAATAAAATCTAAATTATACACTCATTCCTAATTTTTGAAATCTCAATCCAGATTAAATTTTAGATTTCGGATTTCATTTATTCCGAATTTTATTACTAAACTATTCTTTTCTTTTATTTCCTTTCAGAGTAACTCTATTCTTTTCTCACTTTTCTTCCGCAAGCTAACGTTTTGAAGCTTTTTTCCCTAAAAACAAAAAACAAAAACAAAAACAAAAAACAATAACAAAAAAAAACAAAACAAAACAATAAAAAACAAACATTTCTAAAGCTTTTAACCATCCGATCGATGAGGCACTATTGATAACTCTCCCTTTGGGGGCGTCCTTCTCTGTCAAAGACCACTCATGTTCGATTGATAATTCACTTTGAAATTCAATTTGTTTCCGTTGTTTTGATTCTGTTTTTTTTCTCTCTCTTTTTTTTTTTTTTTTTCCCCAGATTATTTACCTTGATACATGTAGATGTTTTTTAATGCGTCATTTTTGTTTCAGTTGATCTTTGGCTCCGTTCCTTTTTACTTTTAATGGTGGTGTGGGCCAACATATCATTTTTTTTTGGGTTTATGATTATCCCCCTTTTGCGCCGTTCGTTTCTATTACTTTTGTCAACTTTAAATCACCAAAAACAAAAACTATATACTCAACAAATACAACTTTCCAGCAAAATAAATAAATAAATAAAACAAATCAAATACAACGTCTACAGCGATTTATTTAGATGCCTTCAAAATCTTCCCATCATAATCTTTCAAAATTCAAAATTTTGGTGCATAATTTGGAAAAAAAAAAAAAAAAAAAAAACTCAATTATAATGTTTAAGGTTAATAGGTTGCTTAACCTACTATAACAAGTCAAATAGAATGACATATCATCAAATGTAATTATGACTTGCACTTATATCTATAATTTTGTCTGTAAGCACCAACGATAATAAAAAAGAAATAACAATTAAAAACTCTTCTATATATACATATAAAACTATTATTGTCGTCATGCAAATACTTAATATCATATCAAATGAAACAACATCAGAATGTAATAGAGCCAATCCACCACTTGACTAAACTAAAATTTTATGAATTTCATATTATCAAATGAAATCTGCAAGAACAACAGACATTGATTGCCTAGAATTCACAGCAAAATTTGATTAAATCCGAGCCAGAAGAAGGCTTTTCTTCTTTCTTTCTTTTTTTTCCCCTTACAAAATTGCCACATCCAAGTAATCTCCAATCTGCAGAGAAAAAACATTTGTGAGAATTTGAAAGGAAAAATAACTTAAAGTTTAAAATTAAAACAGAAAAGTAACGAAAACATATGGGGCCCATAGATCATCCAAACAATTTCAGAAACAACTGTTGGAGTCAGAAAGCAAAGCTCTACTAAACAGGCGCATTGTGTCCTTTACCTGAAAGCCGAGTTCAGCTAATGCTTTGTTATCATCTAATCTTCCATTTCCATAAGAAAATGTCTTCCCCACCTTTATGAAAGCACAAGTGTAAGACAATGAGAATTCCATTGCTATATTTCAAATATGTATTTAACACAAAAGTGAATAAAGGTCTTAATTTGTATTGGACTCATAAAGTGAACCCAGAAAGGAAAATAAAAGCTGTTGTCAACCAATAATACTGTAGTGATATTTGAGTCAGACTTGCAAATTACAACGGTTTTTTTGGCATATTTAGTACACTTCACACTCTCCAAATTCTTAACAGTGTTTCTATCTATTGATTGTTAGGTTTTCATGAGTTGTAATTCAATTCTAGCGTCGAGATAAACGTGATTGCAGGAGCCTCTAAGGAAAACAAATCTGCACGTCAAGTATGAAAAAACAGCAGATGCATGCCTTCTTATCTACACAGACGGAAAAACATGAAGGAACACATCTACATGTTTAATTATCGTAATAGAGAGTTGGAGTTGTTTATCCATTAGGAATATATGATTATTTCTTTATTTTAATTTTGAATTTGTATCGTGTTCGCTAGTCTTTTAGTTTAGTTATGCTTGTTTCACGTTCCTAGTTAAATTAGGATTGCTTAGCTATTCGATAAGATTCGTTATTTTCAGCATCCTTTAATTGAACGAAGCCATCTCTAATTCTATCTTTTTCTCCTTTCTATCTATAACGCATTCTTCATTGGTCCTGCATCACATATGCATGCACATAAAATGCAGAGAAGGGAGACAGAGACACCAACCTCTTTCACCAAAAAACGGCCATGTTTATCTGGATACACAAAAGCAAACGAAAGCTTTGCATTTCGTCTTCTTGCCGCTGGCGCTACTTCTTTGACCTGCAAAAGATACAAAAGGCTTAAAATAGTCTCCACATACAGAATCTAAATATAGAGCATGCAAATAAGAAGATTTTAGACTCCACTTAAGCTGGTTTTGTTAAGTCTCATCTAAAGGAAAGCAGACATTTTGGTAAGTATTTTTTGGAAGACTCCTTAAGCAGGTTATAATTTTAAGTGTTACCCGAAAATAGTTTGGAGGTCTTAAATCTTATGGAATTGTCCACCAATGCATTTTGCTAGATATTTGTAGCTAGTCTCAACATAAGTGTCCAAACTTGTAGAAATATTCTTTAACTTTCTCCAGATCAAACATGTAAAAACATAACTCTATTCATATTAAATGGTACATTCGGTTAACAATTATACGGAAGTATTGTAAAAAAAAAAAAAAAAAAAAAAAAAAACCAGAGAGACACGGTGAGTGCAACTCAGCTCACTTCCATTATCCCCCTTCATGCTCTTCCGCCTTCTCCATCGTCCCCTCTCACTTAGGCTATAAAAAAAATGAAGGAAAGAAAGGCATATAACCTAGGAGAGGAAGTATTCCCTCTTCTAATTCCTCCGTATCCAAAGAGGAAAAACCAGGGTTCTTTGAACGATTTTAAATCCTACAACCAATCCATTCGCTCCTCTTTTCTCTCCTACCAAACAACCATAGGTCCTGAAATCCTTCCACTAATCCTCTCACCCCCTATCTCCCTTCTTCCACTTTTCCCTCCTACCGGGCAAGCTCTTAGGGAAGAGAAAGAGAGAGGATTATAAGAACAGTAACGACGAAAAGCATCCAAATCCTTTCTCATTCCCCAAACTTCTCATCACCCTCTTGTTTCGAAGTTTACAGACAACAATGACATTAACCAATGTCATCATCATAACCAACAAGAGATTGTTGAATAACTTCATTTAGGCAGTGACACAAGAAAACAATTGCTTGAAGAAAACAATTCCCATATGAGATACAAACTCGAGGGAGAGAAAATCCAACCAGATCAGTTATCTCACGAAGGGTGGCATCTTTCCAAGTATAAATTTGAACCTCATCCTTGGGCTCCTTCCCTCTCACTGCAAAATCTTCATTTGCATGATGCCCTCCAATCTACAAGAAACTCAAACAACGCAAATAATCACCACCAAAACAAATAAGATTCAACATGAAACTATGAGACTCGACGGAAATCGAGTCATTCCCAAATGGAAAAATCAGGTAGATAGACAGTTTTTTAACACTTAATTAAAAAAAAAAAAAAAAAAAAACCATAAAACCTAAAACCTAACTTTTTTTTTTTTTAATTTAAAGATATATTGACAGTGATTAACCACAATCAATCACTGATAGATCGATAAAAGCACAAATTGATATCGTCAATTAATGATTTACAAGAAAACACTCATTTTTCTAATTTAACAAAACTTCCGACGTTCAGACATTATCCCTTCGCAAATTTCTCAGGAGACCCAGTTCAACTAACACGGCCAAAGTGAAAAAACTAACATAATAATAAGATTGCTACTTTATCTCTGAATCGAAATTTCTCATTCATCTCAAATAGGAGCACAAAAAGAACCGTATAAAGAGAAGTATTCAATAGAGCTGGGAAAAGTGAAAAGACGGCATACCTTAGTGAAAACACGAAGCAACAAGGGGCAAGTCTGCGGGGAAAAAAAAAAAAAAAAAAAAAAACCAAAAACCAAAAACCCAAAAAAAAAAAAAAAAAAAAAACAGAAAGATAATCTTCAGATTCTCCATTATTTGAAATGAGCAGAAGAAATTACGACGAAAAAATTGAAAGAAGAGAAACGGAAGCACTAAGAAGACCTTTTCGCGGTCGACGGGCTGGAAGCGAGGGCCTCTAGGCGGAGGAAGCAGTGGTCTCTTAGGTCCTTCTGAAACTCCCGCCATTGTCGATCTCTCTCTCTCTCTCTCTCTCTCTCCTCTCTCTGTGAATTCTGATTTTTCTACTCGCTCTTTCTCAAATGTTTCTGCTTTCGTCCACTACTGCATTGTTTCTCTGTTTTCTCTCTCGTTCATGGGCCTTTGGACTGTGAGAGTTGGACTTGGCATTTGGGTTTTAAGGCCCAAACGACATCATTTTGGGGATTGGGAGGGTATTGTGGGAAATGCACCGAAAAAAAAACTCAACAAATTAAAAAAAATGGGAGGAGGAGGGAAATAGCATTTTTTAAAAGAGGGAAGGAAAATTATAGCATAAATTTTAGGAGGCGGAAAATAATAGCATAATTTTGAAAACTATAAAATTTTGAAATTACCCCCAAACTTGTTTCCTCTACAGGCCACCAAACGTCATCGGCGCCAGCGATCGGAGGTCGACATCCGTCGCCATCCAGGCCGCTACTGCCATCGCCGTGAAGACCCTGGATTGCAAGAAAGTCAGCGAAGATCGCGATAGCCTAAATCGCGTTTTCACCGGCGAAGTTCAAGCTCGTGATCGTTAGATCTCCAATCTTTCTCGCCTAAGGTGTCGCGCGACAGCGTTTCGACGTCGCGATAGCAGCCTTGCGTGACAGGTTCGCGATTGAGATCTCGCGACTGCAAGATCTAGTGGCCCGAGCGCACCATTTTCTCCGGCGACGACCTCCATTGCGGCATGGGTTTCGATTTGGGAATTTGGGTAGATCGAGGATTTTCAATAATTTAGGGCAAATTTTAAATTAAAATTAAAATTAATTCTGCAATAAAAAATGAATAAAATAGGAAACAAAAATATTATTAAAAAACAAAAATAATAAATATTTTAAGGACAATAAATTTACCCACTTAAAAATAAAGTTTATTTATAGTAAATACGATATTTTCTTGTAAATCCGGTATTTTCTTACTTACTAGTAAATTTGTTGTTTTCACTTCAAAAAAAATTTATCGTATTTACTACTAAGTATTGTTTTTTGTTTTTTTGTTTTTTTTTTTTTGCAGAAAGCCCATGCTTTATTAGTAAATCCGGTATTTCTTAGTAAATTTGATGTTTTCAAATAGATCCTAAATTTTCTAGTAAATCTAGTATTTCTTAGAAAATTTGTATTTATTTTATTTTCTGTTTGAGATAATAACTTATTTTCTTATCAATGTTACATATAAAAATAATTTAGAAATCTGGTATTTTCTGATAAATACAATATTTTCTAGTAAATATGGTATTTAGTTTATTTCTTATTTGAAATAATAATTTGTTTTTTTGTCAATATTACGCATAATTTTGTTTGTAAATCTAGTATTTCCTTGTGAATCTGGTATTTTTATAGTAAATCCGATATTTATTTTATTTTCTGTTTGAGACATAACTTGTTATCTTGTCAATATTACACATAATTTTGCTTGTGAATACAGTATTTCCTTGTAAATCTCGTATTTTCTAGTAAATTCAATATTTTTTCTATTTTGAGATACTAACATGTTTTCTTGTAAACATAACTTATAATTTTGTTTGTAATTAAATCCGATATTTGCAAGTAAATCTGATATTTTTTAGTACATCCGATGTTTTTTCTGTTTGAGATAATAACTTGTGTTCGTGTAAATATGACCCATAATTTTTTTTTGTAATTAAATCCGGTATTTCCTTGTAAATCTAGTATTTACTAATTGATACTTAACTATAAATACAGTATTTTCTAATCAATACTCACCCAAAAAAATGATATTTACTAGTAAATATAGTATTTTCTAGTAAATCCAATATTTACTTTGTTTTCTGTTTGAGATAATTGCTTGCTTTCTTCTTAATATCACAATTACTAGTAATCCGATATTTACTAATAGATACTTAACAGTAATTACCGATTTTTTTAATAAATACTTACTGGAAAAATATGATATTTACCAGTTAATCCAATATTTACTTAATTTTTTATTTGAAATAACAACTTGATTTTTTTTTCAATACTATGTGGCAACTAGTAAATACCTTATTTTCTACTCTTTTACAAATTTTGTTATAATATTTTTATCAATTAGAATTTTGCCCCAAATTTATAAAAAAATTAAAAAAATTAAAAAAATAATGGTTTTGAAGTTGCTGGACCTAATGAAAAAAATAAAAATAAAAACCTAACTTCTCTAAGCCACCACCGCCGCCAGCTTCGTCGCCCATCATCGCCATGTTGCAGAATGACGAAACTCACCATCACGGACAAAACCCCTATAGTGCGACGCATCCAAAACTCCTCTCTCCCTATCTCCTCACATTCCCCTGTCCCCTCTCTCTCTCCTTTCTCTAATCTCTCTCCACCATTTGCCGTCGTCGTCGCGGTTGACAAAAACGAACATCGCCAGCCCCTTATAATCATGATCTCTTTGGAATTGCTCACAACATTTTGATCGAGATTCAACTTGAAAAAAAAAAAAAAAAAAATCCAATTCCAAAGACACCAAACAAATCGCGACATGAAAATGGGGGAAGGGGGGTAATAAGAAGGGTAAAATTGGAAAAAATTAAAAGAAAGGTGAGAATAGGCTATAATTTACTATCATTTTAAAATTATGCAATAAACTTCACTAACACATTCAAAATATGCTATTCCTTGCTATTTCCCAAAAAAATTTAGGGATGGAAAATAGAATGGAAGGTAGTGCAAAATACCTAGCAAAAAAAACAAAAAAAAAAAGACAAACTAATTACAAGAAACGTTCATATTATTTGGTAAAAGAGAAAGAAAATAAGAAAGAAAGGATCTCTTCTAATTTATTTTACAATTATATCTACCTATGTTTCTTTCACTCTTTTTTACACGGGTATTCCGTATTCCTATCATTTTAGTGGCTCAAACAAATAGGGTGTGAAAATATTCAAATCGGTCTTGGTCGTTATCGATCGCAAGGTTACCGCCTTAAGTGATAAATAAAAGGATGAGTAATGATTAGGTAATAATAGTCTTTATAATGATTTGTTTTGTCAAACTTTTACATTCACTTTTCTTCCTAAAGTTAGAGGGGTTAAAACGTTATGGCCCCCAAGGATTTATAATTTTTTTTCTTCCCAATTACCTCTCTACTAAACAACCCAGGATTCCCTTTTCCTCTCTAAAATCACTCATCTAATTTCCTTCCTCTTTTTTGCTCTACCAAACAAAGGCTCACATTGGTGGGAGGGATGGAGTGATGGAAGTATGAATAAGGTATGAGGGAATGGGAGTGCCAAGGAAGAGAATAATTGGTGATTTTTTCAAATTTGTTTGGTAGGAATGAAAGATGATGACGGTCTATCCTCTTGTTTTGGAATTAGAAGGAAAGGATTTAGTTTTATTTGTAAGTTACCCTTCTATAAGAAACATTCATTGTTTGTTTGACGTTTAAGTTTAATTCCAACTAAACTGTACTTTTTCTGAAAAGTCAATAAAATTTATAACTAGTTTTTAAAAAGTCAATTAACTCCAACTTAAAAATTCTATCTCCAAACAGCGAACCAAATACAAGCTTAGATTTATAAGTATCGCGTAAATTTTATGTAAATCGAGTAGCAACTTTTTTTTCTTTCAATTTCATCTCAATCCATCCACATTTGGAAGTGTGTGTGTGTGTTTTTATTTTAGCACCCCTAATTTCTTTCCCCCCACACTTTCCACCCAACCAAACAACGATACTTTTCGCTTTCCACACCTCAATCCCTCCAGCCTCCCATCCCTCCAACCAAGCACACTTTTAGTTCATTTGATGTCACACTTTTCTGGTCTATCTTAGAGTTTTTTTTTTTTTTTTAGTCATATCTAAATCTCTTTGAAGCTGATGATGCAACAATAGAAATAAAGTATGGTGATGAAATCGGTGCCAGGACACAAGATTTCCTCCTTGCACGTAGCGTTTTGCGGCACCGGGATGAGCTCTATGGTGTTTACCCTCATACATGTTCAGATTCGACTAGATTTAGTGCGCGTTTTTTTTTTTAATTTTTTTATTTAATGTAGCAAGATTTGTATCGATAATGGTTCTTTGGAGATATTTCCTTGCAACTTGTGTGCTTTTATTTAGTACTTTAATGGTATACCTCCAGTAACACGTTAACCTACCAATGTTGAGATGGTAGAAGACTATCAACAAGACAGCGTCAACTGAATACATGTAACACGTCAGACTACCATTAAAGACACAGTAGGTTACCACTAGAGTCACGGTAACACTACCATTGGTAGAGAAGTAGGCAATGGCTTACCATCCGTAACCTGGTAATCTACCGTTAGTATTAACTACAGCCCGGGTACATTTTGTATGGCATTTATTGCAAAAGTTTTCTAAATTCAAATATTAATTCATGAGCTCTGATCCAGGTGTTTTTCTATCGGAAATCTTCAAGAATACTCCTTTATTGAGGCATGGTAAGGCTCATCCACATCAATGAGAGGGGTATGAATTCTGCCACTCCATATCACCATATGACCATAAAAAAGTCTATTTTTAGAGTTTACTTTTAAGATATGTCTGTTTTTTTGATAATATTATGTAAATGCTAATTTTTTTAAAAATACTTGTAATATCTATTTTGTCTTTTTATTATATTTAACATTATTTTCCTTCATTATGATTCATATTTTTTTTCCTTATTTGTTCATAATTATTGTATATTTATCTTAATGACTAGTTCTTAATTATAGTAATGGCTTATTAGTATAATTAAGGTTTTTTCTAAATATATTTCTTAAGTATGATTTAGATTTTTGAAAAACCTATTTTTTTAAGTATCATTTAGGTTCTTTATGATAATTGTAACGTTATTGTAATAATTTATTTATTATTATTGGTATTGTTTTAATAGTTAGTTTCTAAAGTTTAAATGTGTGATGAAATTGTGTATTTCTTTATGATAATTACTCTATCATTATGATATTTTTAAAATGTGTTATGTTTTTTTCTTTATTGTATTACTATATCATTATGATGTATTTTACTTTATGATAATTACTATAACATTATGATTTTTTAAGGTTTTAAAGTGTTTCATATTTCTTTACAATATCCATTTAATTTTTTTATATGTTCGTTATGAATTTTATTTTAATGATCAATTATTTATTATAATGATTATTTTCATGTATCATACTATTAATATTAGTTATGGTCCTTTTTTTTTCTTTATAATAAAGCAAGTAAAATTGTCTGTTTTTTTTTTCCTTTTATATATAAAAGATTTATTTAGTTTTACATTTTTTTAGATATTTTTTCTTTACATTTTTAATCAATTCCATATTTGTTTAGTTTTAATTCTTGATAAAGAGTAATAAAGTATCAATTTAGATATTTAAGTAAATAAAAGAAAAAATAGATATTTTTTAAATTATAATTTTCAATTTAGATAAATAATCTTTTTTTTCTTCTTTCGAAAACTATATGTTGACAAATCTCTAGAGTAATCTACTAGATTACGACCAGTGGTCTACAATAAGTGCACCCGCAATCTACGAAATTCTGCTGCCTTTTCAACACAGATTATCAGTCGTCTCCGGTGACCGTTGCCTGAGTAAAATACTAGATTACCAGCGGTCATTTATCATACTACATCGCCAAAATCAACTTAAATCACTGGTGTCTCTCAGAGCCGATTGCAAAATAATATACCAAATTACTACCAGTAATCTACTAGGTTAGATCATGGAATCAACAGAATATTGACAATGAAATCCCTCACGCGGCTGGATCTCTACGGCGGTCAAATCTCCTGACCAAGATAGGTAACGAGTTGAGAAAGGGAGAACGATTTAAAGAAAAATTTAAAAAACAAGTTTACTTGAAAATTTGAACATAATTTAATTAAAACTTGAGCCTTTTTCAATTGAAATTATAACTCATATTTGAACTAAGCTTTGAAAGGATTGATATTGGAATTATGTGTGAAAAAAAAAAAAAAAAAAGAAAAGAAAAGGGACCAGTCATGCCCTTCTTGAGTTATCATATGCAAGTCAAGCGGAAAAAAAAAAATCTAAATTTTAACAAACATGATAAAAAAAGACTGATAGTGTATAAAATTATAAGGTCAGATCGTTGATTGTCAAGAGCAAATGTTTAGAGACAAAAAAAAAAAAAAAAAATCTGGATTTCTGCACAAAATAGCTAATTCTTCAATAACGTATGAGGAAAACAAAATAGCTTATGTAATATGATATTGTTTTTAACTATCAAATCTTTATTAAATCTTAGTAAATTATGATATTTACATATTAATGATGGAATATGATAATGTAGTTTGTTTGGTAAGATGAAAAAAATGAGGGAAAGAAAAATAAGATACCAAATTTTATCTCTTCCGATATTGGGTGGAAAACTAAAATCTACTCAATGTTACCTAAAATTGCTTTTTCATGTTTTTAAATTAAAATAATATAAATAAGTAGATAAAATAATAAATACATAACTTTCTTATTTTCTTTCTTTCTTTTTTTATCTAACAATTTAAAGAAAAATTAAAATCTTCTCTATCATTTCCATCTCTATCTTTTATATTTGTTTTGTTTTGTTTTGTTTTGTTTTTTTTTTTTAATCACATTTTCTTTCTTTATCAAACGGAGTGTAAATCAGATGGAATTCGTGTTCTCCAAGTACACCCTTTTTTTTTTTTTTTGGGTTGGAGATTACAGTAGCGCGTGGTAGACACATTGGAAAATGGAACACTCCTACCCTTAGCCCTAAAGAATAGCCCTAGCCTTTGTTGCAGTGGAATGTCTGTCCTCTTTTGGTAAAGAGGGTGTGGAAAATATGAAAGTGCACAAATAATAATTATAACAATTGAAATATTTACACTTTATATTATAGTATCAAAGGGTCCTCCAAACAAAATTTCAAAGGAAAGATGTAGTTGTTTTAGAATTAGAGATATAGCGGAACAGTAATTACACGTTATATTATGTGATATTAGAGTTTGAATCTCGTATCTTTAATTAAAAAAGAAAAAAAGACTAGTTGTTCTCTTTTAAAAGGGTTAATTCTTTTCATTTAGCAAATAAATAAATTTTTACATTGAATAAAAATTTCTCAAGAAGGGTCCGTTGGGCCTTATACTTTTTCTATTAAAAAAATAAAAAAGAAGCCTTCTTGTTAATGCAATTTGGGATTCTCATTTTGACCCACGAGCTTTAGAAGCCTTTACTCGGGGGGAAGTTTGCTAAATAGGTAATAGGGTGCAGGTAATTCGTTCCTTAAATTTGCCAAAAAAAATAAAAAAATAAAAAATAAAAAATAAATCTCAAGATAGATTTCTAAATGAAACATTTATCTTAACAAAAACTATTCTCATTTAATCAACAAGGTATCACTACACATGCACTAAATTTCCATGTAAAATATTACTTGTGGTTATTATTTTATTTTTTACCTCGTAAGAGTTCTTTTGATCTACTTAGACACATATAGTAGTAAATTATATCGAAATGTTTTAGGGCCACATACCAACACCAAGAGATTAATGTACCTCATATATTTTGTTGATATTTCAGAAAAAGACAAAAATTGATATAAAAAAGTATAATTTAGTTAGAGTTAAACCTGGATACCAAACACAGGCTACAATTTTGATTTGTATTAAACGATGCTCATAAAAGGAGTGTAACTGTACTATCCAATAAAATCATCTTATAATATCCAATTACTCCATGCAACACTTTCTAATTCAAGTTTAATATGACCGGGATTAATTATATATCTTATCAAATCTTTCATTAATAAAACAACAATACTTAACTATTATAAGGATGATTGATCTCAACCGTCTAATTTAAATCAAAGGATGCTTATAAGATGAGTGTAATGTCTTGTAAAACCCTTCATTAAGATATTCTCACCGAAAATCTCCCACCAACACTTTTCTTAAGGTAGGCTACTACAAAGAAACAAAACAAGTCAAAAGATGACACCAAAAAATCTCTAATGACAAATATAATATTCTCCTCTCTTCTCTTTAGTCTTGATCACCAAGAAAAGCAAAGGCAGCAGAAGAGATTTAAATTGGGGTGGGTCCTAGGTGGGAATTGAAACCTCAGCATGATAATGAAAGATGAAGGAGAAGGGCAAAAGATGGAAATTTTCATTAAAGCACTAACTCAGAGTACTCAAAAGCTTTCTAAAATAGGCAAAATCTTAATTACCCCAACTATTATTGGTTCAGGCCCTATGAATATGAGTTCACTTTATTGGGTAAAATGGACCCCACAATGGATTGCTATATTTGCCCACTTCTCATGCAATAATGCCATCCTTAATCTCGCAATTTTTATCTTGCTAAACCACTAATTAATGCTTAAGTTGGTTAATAATCAATGAATAATTGAAACCATGACAATGTAAAATCAAACGAAACCAAACCAAATTAAACCGATTGGTTTATATTTTGAATTGGTTTGGTTAGTGACTTTAGAAACTTCAAACCATCAAACTAATTAAAACTCTTTGATAAGTTTTTTTTTTATTTTTTTTTATTTTATGGATACCCTCTATTCTTATCGAATTTGACAATTTAGTTCCTAAACATTTTTTCTTGACAAGCAAACTTCTAAACTAACATATTTTGACACAATCAGTTCTTATTGTTCACATACATTAAAATTAGGACAGTTTTTTTTTTTTTTTTTTTTTTTGTATATAACTTTCATAGATGGTCCTTTCCAAAAAAAAAAAAAAAAACGTTACATAAATGGTACAACAGATTCTAAACCAAACAAAGGCCAACAAAACTGAAGTTTTATTTATTATTTATGAGATAGCAACAAAAAGCAGTAGTTTTAGTACTTCTTTCGAACTTTAATTCACTTTTTTATACCAAGTAAGGGAGTGTAGGCTCGTTGTTTGTTTCGTAAGTTGACACTTGTCCTTCCTTTTTAATTCCTATATTTGCTTTATTTTGCCTTTTTGCCCCAAGATCATGAATATTTGTGGAGGTTCATTCATGAACTACCAATTAATAGCATAGCATTTACAACGCTAAGTATTGGCTTGGCCAATAATCAAACTTTTCTTGTTCTTTTTATGCGATTTCTTATAAATTTTATAGATTTCCCTCCAAATTTTGGATCTTTTAATGATTCGCCCTCGTAAATTTTATTCTTGTAGTTTGGTTGAGTTTCACGTTGTCCAAAATTAGGGAAGGTGCTATTAGTTTAACAAAATGGAGTCCGGGGTAGCATTAGTGGGGTCACCGGAGGGAGGAAGCGAAGGTGGGTGTTAGAGAGTGATTTTTATTTTTTTTTCTAATTTTTTTTTAAGGGGAAAGGGGTGATTGATTGAATATTCAATGAAAATATTATTACACCTTCTGAATATAATTTGAGTTTTTTTTTTTAAATAAAAAAATTAATTCTCTTTCAATATAAAAAACATATATCAAAAATTGACATAATTGAGATGTTTTGAGGTCTTTTATAAATAATTTAAAGTTCGGGGGGATTGAATGCTACATTTTAAAGTTCAATAAGCAAGTTCAATAAGCAAGAATATTGATATTCGTGACATAGTTATTTCTTTCTTTTTTTTTTTTTTTTTTGGTATATAATTGTTGCATGTTCGGATATAATTTCTCTATCGTCTAAAACATTAATTATAAAAAAAGAATAAGTATTTAAAAAATTAAAATTTTAACGAATAAAAAAGTAAAAGAAAACGTGTTTCTTTATGCCTGAAATCATCTCTGCAGCTATCCTTCCTCGAAGCTTCACAGGTGCTCCCAAGTGAAATTATTCATTACATTATTGAACTAAAAAACACGTCATTTTTTCATGTCCTTTTAAAGACAAAGGATCTTTTTTATTGAATACTTCTATATCACAATCCGACTCATCAAATCATAATACTTAGCGTTTTTCTTGTAAATTAGTTAAACTTCAGATACTTTTCTTATTATAGTTATTATTATTTTACTATTTTGTATCGGTATCCTATGAATTAGTTGCACAATTATAATTTACACATTAAATTTTTTATTTTGATAATTTGCTATTTGAGTTTTAAAAAAAATATAGCAAAACACATCCATTAGATTATTTTTCGACGGTAATTGACCGGCTGTGACTTGCATTTGCATTATTAATTGAGAGCATGAAATGTACTTTTAAACCAATGTTTACCTGAGTTTATCCACAAAGTTAATTTAAAATGTTATAATTTTAATCAAACTTACTAAAGATGTTGAACCCAAAATATTTTAGTTAAAATAGGTAAAAAAAAATTAGCCAATTTTTTTTTTTCTTATTTCTGAAAGTACATTCAAAGGCAGATGTGCTATTTCTTAGAAAATTGTGAATATTACAAACTTAGATGAAAACATAAACAGGACTTCTGAGAGAAACAAGTATACCGAACTAGTGATGCTAGACATTGTTATACATGCGAAGGTTTTTTTTTTAAAAATTAATTTATTTATTTTTTTGTGAAAATTGTTGTGCAGAGTTTACTCTCATTGAAAGCTTGATCACTAATCAAGAGTTTTATTAATTTTCCTTGTTTAGCAACAAAAAATAAAAAACAAATAAAAATATTTTGCTTTGTTTTCAACTCTGTCATGCTATTCTCAAGAGTATTTGCCGCAATATTTTTCTGCAACGCGTTTACAACACGGGCTCTTTATATATATATATATATATATATATATATATGTATATGTGTGTGTGTGTGTGTGTGTGTATATGTATACCCAATGAAAGTGGCTAAAAAGGGTAAAAAAATTTGAGAAATTATTAATTTTTGTTGAAGTGGAAAAATTTTTGCTGATGAAGGTCAAGAGTGGGGGAAAAAAAAAAAAAAAAAAAAAAAGACAAACAATTAAAAAAAAAAAAAGAAAATAGCCAAACTGTTTTGGGTGGGGGAGTCTTTTGGCCTAATTTGGTAGCTTTCTTGTGCAGTGCAGGCAACAGAGAAAGAAAGAGAAGTAAATATGAAAAACTACCCATACTTTATTATTATTATTATATATATATATATATATATATTTGCAGTGATCACTAGAGATCATTAGTTTAAAAAAAATTTAAATAGATTAATAAATTAAAGGCTACTTGTGTTTGTGGAAAGAATTCACAGTTAAATTAACCACTTTCCTTTCTTCTTTAGCCCCAAAAAAAAAAAAAAAAAAAAAAAAAATCCCACTAGCTACAGCTTCCATCTATAAGGATGCTCTATAAAATTTAGGCACATATATGTATGCTAGCATGAGGAATTACATGCCTCAGGCATGTCCATTTGGTAACAAATTTTGTTTTTTCATGCAAAAATGATTATTTTTTTTTTTTTTTGATTTACAATTGTTCAAGTCAAATGAAATAATGAAAATATATAAGTACATATGCTACTAACTCAACTTGTAATGTGACTTGATTTCATGAGCATGTGTAGTATCTACATCTTCAAATATAGAGATGCAGACATTAATAAAATTTTTTTTTCAAATTAAAAACTAATTTCATAAATATTTTTAAATAATTGTCTAAACATGATTGAGAAATATTTATTTTGTTAGCGGGAGAGTTGGAAAAAAAAAGTATTATTAGGGTGACATTTGAAAAATAATATTTTAACATGATTGAGGAATATGTATATATAAGAATTTATATATATAGGAATTCATATATATATATATATATATATTTGAGAAGAGACATGGAAAAGGGATTTTTTTTTTTTTTAATATTTTGATGAGAAACAATTAAAACAAGATTTGAAAAAAAAAAAAAAAAAAAAAACCCATCGTAAACAAGTAAGCATGTTGAAACGTAAGCAAGCATTGAAGTGTACAAGCATGCAAGCAAGAAGTTGAAGAACAAAAAAAGTACACCACATTCGCACTTCTATATATTCTATATAGATATATATGTATTTGTATATATAGTGGCTATTAGTGATCATGAACCAGAAGATAACTAGAAAATTGTTTTGGGAGGACGTTTCGTGAAGTAAAAGATTGAAACATGATACTTACCCCAAAAAAAAGAAAAAAAAAAAAAGAATTGAAACATGATGCCAGAAAAAATAAAAATAAAAATTGAAACATGAAAATGTTATAAACATTATAAAGTTATATATTGTATTTGTGTCCTAATGATAAACATGATGCTTGTCTCAAACATATAAAAAATAATTAAAATTACATTTTAATTGATAAAATCCAACTCTTTTGTCATTTACTAAAATTTAATTAAATTACTAAAATTTACACCATGTTATTTTATATAAAAAGTCTAAAAAAGTCTAAGATAATTGTTTGGATACCTAGATTTATCTATTAATAAAAAGAGAGAAAGTATATAATTAATTTTATCCTATATTCTCTTGTAAGGACCAGTCTTTCAACATAACATATAGAAATGCAATGCATAACATGACACCCAATAATTAAAAAGGTGTATACTATAGAAATAGTATGAAATAACTAAAATTTTTAGCACCGCACCCTTTTAATTCAGCATTGAATTGGAAGAGTGTTACAAAAATCTCAATTAATTTTTTTGTATTGCACTTTTAACGTCATTGTTGCTTAAAATAAATGTTGCTCTTAGTTTCATATAATGTTACATTAAAAGTATGATCATTGTGGGAATAGTATAGGATATGATTATATACATATATACTTTAATGATTTCGATATAAATTAAACCATCCGACAGTAGTTTCACTAAAGGGTAAAATTTTATGAGTGAGATATTTGGAAACTCTAATTATAAATCATGAGTACTATTTTTCCATTCTTCCCCATTGAGGTTTCCCATTCGCTTTGCCAAATGCCAAAACTGCACGTTTCTCAGAAGTTACTATTTTAAAGATATATATGTAGATACTTGCTATAGTTTTCTCGTTTTCCCACTCAATGCCCCATTATATACATACAAACATACATAAATATGTATATATATATATATATATAAACATATATACACACACTAATGGAAAAGTATTGTACAAAAATTTCAAGGCAAATGAAAAGACATCTTATCCCCCCTAGGGCACCAAAAACATTGAATCAACTTTGTTAGTCCACGATTTCACATCCATTTCATGCTAGTTGTAACAAATGACATGTACCACATTCTAACGACTTATCGAAAGGACTATATGCATGTGATGTTGACAATTTATCAACCAAAAAATAACACTCCGTAATTAAATAAAAACAGAATATAAAAACAAAGTGACAGCCCGGTACATCAAATGGTAAATTCAAGATCAGACCATATATACCGCATATCCAAGTCGTATTTTGAACGACTTATCTTGGTTCGCCAACATTAATGGTGGTTTATTATAAGTGGATTGTTGAGACGGATGCACATGATATCTATTGAGTAGTTTAAAATCCAAATCATGCAATTTAATGTTACTGCAGACATTTTTTATTCTGGTTCTTGTTTGCAAGTGCTTCTGTTTGCTACATCCCTCGTAGTAGGAGTTATGTAACCTATTTCTTAGCGAGCTCAGCTTTTTCTAGTTTGACTTCTCTTGTTTAGTTGGATTATTTGCCCAGGTTTACGAGTTCTTTGGTTGAATAAAAATCAGCTTTCCCTCCAAAATCAAAAGATAAAACCCATGCATAACATAAATGTGTCATGTCATTTCTCCCCAAAGAAAAACTGAGGAGTTTTTTATTTGATAGAAAGAATTAAAAGTAATTGATCATCAACTTTTCTTTCGAAGAATAACTGCATTTTATATGTCATTCAAAAATATGAAAATCGTGTGGTTACATGTATAGCCTAGAGATAATTTCATATCAAACACCACTGTAAGATTAGAATTCAAATGATTCCAACTTTTAAGTTATTGTTTTTTTTTTTTTTAATAATTTAAGAAAGAAGAAAGAAGAAAGGAACGCATTCTTATTTATTTATTTTCCCCTTTAATAGCCAAGCAGGATTTACACAAGTACTTGTGGCAATTTCAGCACCACTGTTAGTTGCCTTTGAAAAACAGGTCCCAACCCAATGCAAAAATTATTCTCGTCTACAGAACACACTCACATATATATATATATATTTATATTTATATATATATATATTGATTCCATAATATTGATTCCTAGACGAGACCACTCCTTCCAAGTACATCATATGTTTTTCTACTATATTCCATACCGAAAAACTTCGCAAAACAAATCACTAATCTATTACATTGATCTAAATTAGTCAATTCGTCCAAATGTCTATTAAAATAATCTCAACAGAAAAAGACATGTTAGGATCATGTGCATTTTAGGGAGAGGTTAATTTTGTAATCTTACATTTTACAAGAGCACATATATGCTAAGGAAGAAGCTGTTCTACCTTTCTCCATTGGGATTTTAAACATCAGATAAGTAGAAGGAATAATTTGAGATAACACAGTAGATTCTGGCGCGTTTTAAAAAGAAACTATTTAAACAAAATTTGGCCTATAATTAAGGGACTTAAAATGAGATTAAGCCTTGAAATATGTTATTAATCTACTCTCTCATAACGCCGCTTTTAGGTGCTTAAAATGAGTGATTAGATATTCCTGAAGGGTCACTATAATTATAATAGTATTTGAGCTGACGTATTCTTAAGCGATTTTTATATGGGATTAAGGGGATTCGAAGTCCAGACTTCAACCTTAAGACATGACTTTCGTAATTTATTTATCATAATAATTTGTTGTATGTTCTAACATACTAATAAGCTGCGTACAAACTAGAACTTTAAGATCATATGCTCGAGACACTTTTTTTTTTCTTTTTTTAATTATGATTTCTATAAAATGTTTTGTAATTAATTATGAGCGTTCAAACTCACCTTTAGGGCAAAATAAAATTAAAAAAAAAAATTAAAAACTCTGATAGTACACTAACTTTTACACTCTACTAACTTGTACATATGTCACCAAGTGGGGGAAAAAAAAGGTGAAAGAAAGCTCATTGACAGATGATGAGATGATTGAAGAACTTGGAATAAAAAGTACAACTAAGAAGTACTACTTGTCAATTAGTTCGTAAAATATATTAATATATACTGTTACATATATAACTTATATAGATTTAGTATATCAGTACCTTGAAACGACACTTATAACATCAAACATTAAGTCAATATGGCATGTGATATTAAGATCATTCGTCCATAATATTTTTATCGATATATATATATATACACACATATATATGTCATCTATACTAATAGCTACAAATACTACTGTGCTACAAGTAAAATTATATATAATATCAACTAATCGTTACATGCATTTAAATGAAAAGTTGTATCTACTAAACGGGTACGACCCCGAAAAATAGACTATATATATAGGGCATATAGCATCATTGTCCTTTAAATTTGTCACTTTTTGACTATTTTAAAGCTTTTAATTTGGACAATTTATCCATGAACTTTTTAAATTGTTGTAATATATATGTATTTTATTAACTGTGTATTAAATTGAAGATTCAAATTTAGAGGATAATTTGCATTAGGGTTTGTATTAGATTTTAAAACTTTTCATAAGCAATGTGGTTTTCCATATTCACATGAAGCGTATGTTAGGTTTTTGTGATCTATTTAACATGAAGTCAAGCTAAATGGGGTACATGGTAATAATTTAGAAAACTCAAGAGATAAAGTGCCAAGATTAGAAATTGAGGGGTAAGTTACAAAAAGATGATAAATTTAGGGGTGACAATGCTAAATACCCTAATAATAATATGAAGAAGTGAAAACCTTTTATGCTTGTACGGCAGAAAATGAGCTCAAATTTTGGCAATTTCAAAGAAAACCACAAAAATAGTAGTACTTTTTTTTTTTTTTTTTGAGGTAACAAAAATCGCAGTACTAGTACTAGTTATCATATACAAATTATTTCTTGGAAATGATCAAATTAATGTGTATTTCATATATTGATATATATACATATATATATTCATAATTTAATGCATTGTCTTTGTCTGTCTCTTGAGCTTTACAGTTTTCTTTTTGGGATTTTGTTGATATTCGTACATGTGTAGAGGATGTTAACTAATTGAAGGTTTCCATATCCATATAAAACAGGATTCGTAAATTTGACAAATTCTTTTCTCTGTTTCTAATTTGCGAGCTCTTAATCAGCAAAAATTAGTCAGAACATGAAACTGCGTATATACCTAAACTGTGAAAATCGAGATCTATTAATTTGTCCTAACAAAAAATGTACCATTTAATGCTTTATATATCTATATGTTTATTATATATGTTGGAGTGGAAACAAAGATATATACAGAAATATTAATTGTTAAATTCTGAACTTGGAATTATGAAGTTTGAGTTCAAGTTCGAAGCTTGAAAATTATCCTATGTCTTGTCCAAATCACAGAAAAGGATAAATAAGTACTAGTAATTTATTTGTTTTCTTTTTTATTTTTATTTTTATTAATACTCGTACAATTACACTTTTCAAATGTGTACATAAAAAGTTTGACCTCATCGTGGATTAATTCCTTTCACAACCACATCCATGTATAGAAGAAAAAAAAAATAACTATAATAATTTACATACCAGAGACATACTCGGTTTTGTATTCGTTCAATTTGCATTCGGTTAGAATAATACTAAAGATACCGATGGTGTTGAACATCATATACTAAAAAAAGTTAAATCTCATGATATTTATTAGGACCACAAATGATACCCATCTTCTATATAAAATCAGTTGTGGTGTTTAGTACAAGTATTGATGCCTGTAAGCGTTTTTCTTTTTTAATATGGTCTTCGATAGCATACCTACAAAAACCCCAAAACTTAAAATTAAGGAGGACAAAAGCGAACAAATTCGAAGTGCCAAATAGACGTCAAAATTACTAAGTGACACACATTTAACTAATTAAATTGAATAATATTTTGTTATAATTGATTGACTCTTTAATATAAAAAAAAAAAAAAAATAGATGAAGAGGGTCAAATTGTAGGTTGCGTAAGTCCACGAATAAAAAGGAGAAAAGAAGAAGGAATATCAAACTTCAAAGAAAGAAGCAACGGGAAAAAAAAAAAAAAAAAACTAATAATCTAGTTCTCATTTGGTATCCTGCTTTAAAATCAGTTTTTAATTTTCTTTTTCATTTAAATTTACTATTTTAATTATGTGTTTGAACATATAAATCCTAGCAGAACCTAAATACAGATGGCATATTCGCATAAGATGATTATTGGGACAATTTTTTATATTAATTAACGCAGATATTACTAATACAAAGAGGACAATTACAACTTATAGAGCAAGTCATCATTTGGGACTATAAATTTTTTTTTTTTTTTTTTTTTTTTGTTATTCAAATTTTACTGTCCAATTTCCATATTTATCTACTTTGGCTTAGCTGTTCCTAGCTACCTTTGTTTGGGTTTTTTCCTCCTTTGGTTGTCAGTTGTTTTCTTTGTTCTTGTTTTAATTGAAGCTTTGTTACAAATAAATAAATAATAATAATAATAATAGTAATTTAATTTTAGTTTTAATTAGCTGCACAACCATGTAACGGTGAAAGTGCGTGGTTCACATGGTGGAAGGAAAGCAAGTGGGGGAAAATAATTGAATCCAACTTTTCTTACCCTCACACTGAAGGCAAGTCTGATATCTCAGAGATTAAAAAAAAAAAAAAGAGCTTTTGTCAAAAAATAAAAAAGTAAAAATGGAAAACTAGAAAGAGAAAACCAAAGAAAGAATTTTTGAGTTTTTTCCATTTTGTTGTAAAAACAACAACAAAATATTATAAACACCCCCTTGCAACTCCTACTTATCTCTCACAGTCTCAGAGTTAGCCCATTTTCATCAACAGCTCCATTTTTGTGCAAACCCCAGATCACAGAAGAGAAAAAAAAAAAAAAACATTTTCAAAAACACAAATACATATATATATTATATAAAAAGAAAGGAAAGGAAAATATTGAGGAAATTAGGACAGAGAAGGGAAGAGCAGAGAAAAATGGGAAGAGGAAAAGTGGAGGTGAAGAGGATAGAGAACAAGATCAACAGGCAAGTGACATTCTCAAAGAGGAGAAATGGTTTGCTCAAGAAAGCCTCTGAGCTCTCTGTTCTCTGTGATGCCGAAGTTGCCCTCATCGTCTTCTCTAGTAGGGGCAAACTCTTTGAGTTTGGAAGCGCTGGGTAATCTTTCTTTATATATATATATAAATATATCTATATGTATATATTTGTGTATCTATTTGTGTTTGTAATTGTTTGTGTTAAAAGTTTAAACATCATTTTTAGTTATTTGCCCTAAAAA
This sequence comes from Ficus erecta, assembly GCA_008635985.1. Taxonomy (NCBI): domain Eukaryota; kingdom Viridiplantae; phylum Streptophyta; class Magnoliopsida; order Rosales; family Moraceae; genus Ficus; species Ficus erecta. The sequence goes on along the minus strand of BKCH01001417.1, from coordinate 3,555 downwards.
ACACAAAAATTGTTTTTTATTTTTATTTTATTTTATTTTATTTTTTTATTTTTAGCCTTGTTGATTTGTGGGTGTTCTGTAAAAGTTTCTTCTTCTTTTCATATATAATTTACTTCTGGTTGATATCATCTGTTATTGTTTGTTTGTTTGATTTTTTTTTTGGTGGTTGCTTTTACGTTTTGGGGTTTTTTCTTGTTAAATTTCCTTTGATCTATATTTTCAGCTAGTTGGATCTGTTGAAAAGTTCTTGTTTTGCTGAGAGAAAAGTCAAAATTTTTTTTTTTACTGAATTCATTTTTTAACATTTTTTCTTTGGGGGTTTTATTGTTGTTCTTCCTCCTGAAATTCTTTACATAGTATAACATACAATATATATATATACTTTCTGAAATTCTATATCCCTAGTTTACTGTCATATTTTGATAACTGTTTTAGTTCTCTCATTGCTTTGTAACCTGGAAAATCTCTTTGCTTTGTTACCTGATAGAAAAATCTCTCTCTCTCTCTCTCTCTCTCTCTCTCTATAATATATATTCATAAGATTCTTCTTGTTCTTGTTCTTCTTGTTCTTGTTCTTCTTCTTCACCTCTCTCTCTCTCTATATATATATAAATACATATATATGATGTTTTCAGAACGAAACTACTCTCTTTGGACCTAGCTAGCTATGGCTATATATCTGACATCTCTCACAGTTCCCTTCTGAGGAATCTGTCTGTCTTTGCTTCTAATGTCTGTTTCTCGTGCTTATATGGAATCTCTCTCTCTCTCAATCATAATCTTTCCAGAAAATATATTAGAAAACTTTGGATCAAGAGAGAGATGGAAAACCGAGTTTTTCTTTTCTTTTCTTTTAATTTTTCTAGGTTTTGTGTTGTTAATAATAATTATCTCTGTAAGATCAAGAAGATGCTCATCTAGTAATAATCCAACCCCCCACCCCATTTCCCACCACAGATCGACACGTTTTATTCTGTCCTTTCGAGCGAATTCAATCTCTCTCTCTCTCTCTCTCTCTCTCTGTTGTTTGATGGAACAGTAGTACTGTGGGGGAAGCTTCTTTCTTTTCTTTCAGCAAGAAGAACAACACTCACATGTCAGTCAATATGAGGAAACTGAATCTCTCGGACCCTTGTGCAACAATCCCATTGTTGTTGTTGTTTTTTATTTTTTATTTTTAATTAATTTTTTTTAAGTCTCCTCTCTCTCTCTCTCTCTCCTCTCCTCTCTCTCTCCTCTCTCTCTCTCTCTCTCTCTCTCCCTTAAGCTGTTTCTCTCTCCTGAAACTAATTAGAGCGATAACCAAAGTGGGGAAGTGCAATCATTTTCCAAGTTTCCGAGGACTGTAAAAATCTTGTCCTTATTTCCTTTTGAGCCAAAGATCTTTCGGTTTCTGCGTTGTTTCCCATATATATATATATATAATTATATATAAAAGTGTATAATTGGTCTCGTGATTTATACTGATTACTTTGTTTTTCAGAAAAGAGAAGAAAATTCCACTATACATATATATATATAGTAGGTTAATCAAGTAACGATTATTCAAGGTAACTATCTCCAGATATTTTCAGCCAAAAAATAAATAAATAAATAATAAACAAACAAACAAACAAACAAAAACAAAAGCTTACACCCACATGGTGATCTGGTTGTTTTGAAGATCAAGATATATATAATTGAATCTCATAATTTATACTGATTACTTTGTTTTTCAAAGAAGAAAAGAAAAAATTCCAATAGAGGTTAATTAAGTCATGACGCTTATTTAACCTAACTGTATCCAGATATTTTCAGCCAAAAAAAAAAAAAAAAAAACCCTAATTAAATTGTGTTTAAACTTAGTAGTCCCTGGGCAAATATATTTATTTTCTGGTTTTGAGTGGTTTATATATATATATATATATATATATATAATATGTACATACATTCTACAGTATCAGAGAATTAGGCTTTCACTGACTGCATCTCACTAGTCCATATGAAGCTTTTAACTTATAAATATGTTTGGTCAATGTTAACTTAATGGCATTCTCAGATCTCTGTGTGTGTGTGTGTGTGTGTGTGTGTGTATTAGTATTATGCGTATGTGTATGTGTATGTGTTATGTATTCATGAATTGAAAAAGAAAGATCAAATTACGTTTTAAAATAGTTTTAACCTATTCTTCTATTCTAATTATATATATATATATATATATATTTTTTTTTTTTTTTTGCTTTAACTTATGTTGGTGGGCTTTATGTTCATATCTTTTACCATATGAAAATTGTCTATTATTCAATAATCATTCGATACTTAGAAAAGTTTTGTTTTGATAAAGGTATATAAGTTGGTTAATATTTTATGGATTTATAACTAAAGCAGTAGATTCAAATTGGGTAAGATTAATTACTAGTTGTCTAGACGACTATAGTCAATCTTTTTAAGAAACAAAAATTATAATGCATTAGATGTTTTTTTATTTTAAATAATTAAGTAGGGCTGATCTTCAACTAAAGATATGCAAATATTCTTCTTAATTTGCACAGAATAGCCAAAACCCTTGAGCGATACCAACGCTGTTCGACCTTCAGTACTAGTACTCCTCAAGACAACACCATGTTAGAACACGAAACCCAGGTCTACTTTCCCGAATTTTCTCATTAATTCTATGCAATATTAGTTTATATGTCACTAGATTTGTTATTTGTTACAAACATGTATATAATAAATCTACTATTGTGAAGAAATGAAAAGTCTAGGTTTCGAGAACTACCCATTCACACACACAATCACGTGAGACTACCTCAAGTGGCAAAAATATATACATACGCATACATATATATATATATATATAAATATATATATATATATATATATTGATCAGAAAGGAAAATGTTCTATAAAATGACAATGTTGAATATTTGTTTTTCCTTGGTTTGTTATTCATCTTGTTATTTCTTTTCCTTGTTCTTCTCTCTTAATTTTGTTCGTTTAAGTGTTAACGCAGAGCTGGTACCAGGAGGTTACAAGGTTAAAGGTTAAGTTTGAATCTCTTCAGCGCACTCAAAGGTTATATAATCAAATCTGATCATTATATTTGCCTCATATATATATATATATATATATATATAGTTCCTAATTATCGTAAGTCGTAAAAAATTCTCTAGGCATTTGCTTGGTGAAGATCTTGGCCCACTCAGTGTTAAGGAGTTGCAAAATCTTGAAAAACAGCTTGAAGGAGCTCTTGCACAAGCTAGGCAAAGGAAGGTAAAAATATTATGTGTGTGTGTGTGTGTGTGTGTGTGTGTGTATGCACATCAGCGTGTGTGAGCATATATATAAGTTGGGAAGAGAGAGAGAGACAGAAAAAAAGTTTTTTTATCCTTAAATTCTTTATATTAATGTAAGTAAGCAAATTATAAGCTATTTAATATGACGGATAAGAAAAGTACAAATTCAGAAATTTTGTTCATAACCGCAGATGCAGATTATGATTGAACAAGTAGAAGAGCTGAGGAAAAAGGTAAGCAAATTGTTCTCTCTCTCCCTCTCTCTCTATACACACACACA